>CABFWB010004215.1:46844-63585 GCA_902151455.1 Timema bartmani
CACTAGATCCAGTGGTACCTGCTTATCTTGATCTATGTCTGCCACTAGATCCAGTGGTACCTGCCTATCTTGATGTATGTCTGCCACTAGATCCTGTGGTACCTGCCTATCTTGATCTATGTCTGCCACTAGATCCAGTGGTACCAGCTTATCTTGATCTATGTCTGCCACTAGATCCAGTGGTACCTGCCTATCTTGATGTATGTCTGCCACTAGATCCTGTGGCACCTGCTTATCTTGATCTATGTCTGCCACTAGATCCAGTGGTACCTGCTTATCTTGATCTATGTCTGCCACTAGATCCAGTGGTACCTGCTTATCTTGATCTATGTCTGTCACTAGATCCAGTGGTACCTGCCTATCTTGATCTATGTCTGCCACTAGATCCAGTGGCGCCTGCTTATCTTGATCAACGATTGCTCTAGCGATGTTTCTTAGTGATGAGTTGGAGTTGGGTGCCCCGAGAGAATAAAGTAACGTCTCAGACCATGCGGCCACTGAAGTGGGTTGTACTTTAATTCATAGTTTTGAAAGGGGAACCCCACATTCCACAGATGATTAATCTTTCATCCACGCTAGGAATAGACTCGGCACCTTTAACTAAGTAGGTTAAGCTACCGAGATATTCAAAGATAGAATTATATATTTAAATAATTTATAAAAATAGTTTTAGATTTCCAAAAGCAAGGTTAGAATTCCGGTTGGGTGTACTGGTGGTGGCTTTTACTCAATATTTTCCTCGCTACCTCTTAACAAATATGGATACACTTCTTCTAAATCCCACCTCTCTCATCCCTAGTATATTAGCTAGTTAGTACAGATGCGTGAAGCCCGAATGGGTAGTGAGTTGAGGTGCTAAGAAAACAAAACAAAAAGGTTCCTTCCATACAGTTCATTTATCTTCGAGGATTTGTGCTGACACAAACAAGTGACACGTTAAGCTCCACTTGGCTGAAAGACACTTTCAACAAAAAGTAACAGCCTGTTAACTAACAGGTGCAGTGACAGCTCTAGCAGATTGTTCCCGTCTCGTTAAAAGAGAAGTTTCGCGCGCCCACCCCTTAAATAATAGGCACACAAGTAAACAAACCTCATGGACAGGAGTAGTATGAGAGTAAACAAACCTCATGGACAGGAGGAGTAGTATGAGAGTAAACATACCTCATGGATAGGAGGAGTAGTATGAGAGTAAACAAACCTCATGGACAGGAGGAGCAGTATGAGAGTAAACAAACCTCATGGACAAGAGGAGCAGTATGAGAGTAAACAAACCTCATGGGCAGGAGGAGTAGTATGAGAGTAAACAAACCTCATGGGCAGGAGGAGCAGTATGAGAGTAAACAAACCTCATGGGCAGGAGGAGGAGTATGAGAGTAAACAGACCTCATGGGCAGGAGGAGTAGTATGAGAGTAAACAAACCTCATGAACAGGAGGAGTAGTATGAGAGTAAACAAACCTCATGGACAGGAGGAGCAGTATGAGAGTAAACAAACCTCATGGGCAGGAGGAATAGTATGAGAGTAAACAAATCTCATAGGCAGGAGGAGTAGTATGAGAGTAAACAAACCTCATGGGCAGGAGGAGCAGTATGAGAGTAAACAAACCTCATGGACAGGAGGAGCAGTATGAGAGTAAACAAACCTTACGGACAGGAGGAGCAGTATGAGAGTAAACAAACCTTACGGACAGGAGGAGCAGTATGAGAGTAAACAAACCTTACGGACAGGAGGAGCAGTATGAGAGTAAACAAACCTCATGGACAGGAGGAGCAGTATGATGCTATACCGAATGATGGTAGACTGACAATATTGTATTCAACTAAATCATGTGAATAAAATAATTCACACTACATAGTCTTTGCTCATACATTTAAAAACATGAGAGCTCATCGTTAGTATCATTCCGGCTAAAAGAAACTATTGAAAGATAAAAAGAATCTCTAATTAATGTTCTAATTTTACTCTATTATTTTTTATAGGTACTTATATCATCTCTCATTAGTGACATCCATAGATCATGTGAATTGATATATATGAAAACTATTTTTTTATTAATTATATAAATGTATGAAATGTTTCTTCTCAGGTTTGGGACTACAATGCACGTTCCTCTCCTCTCGGAAAATATAGATACATTTTTTAAATTCCCGCTAGCTAAAATAAAATAATCAGGACGTAGCAAAAACACATGAATCCGGTTTGTTCACTCACTATAAAGGAACTTCATAGAGAATTGAAATTATGGTACTAGCTTCTGTGTCTACAAACAATGAATGCCTATTGAAAGATTTATGTGTGATATCAGGTAATACTTCCACAGAAGAGCGGTCTTTTAGTTAAAACCTACATGAGATCAACAATTGGTCAAGAAAGAATAGATGGATTGGCATACTCAATTTAAATAGAAATAATGAGGTAATCTTTCAAGAGTTTCTAAATACTTTGCAAGAAAACCTCCACGAACATTTAAATTAGAATTTATTTAAACTTGTTTTCTACTCACATCTCAAAGAACTGTATATTCAATTTGACGATAACAATTTATAAAACCAAATTTTCCTTATTCTTTATACTGAGATATTCAATTATTTATCATACATGCTTTTATGTGACCGGCTTTATACATATTTAAAAAAAATAATGTTTATACTGAGTTATAAAATTTTTTAGAAGAACATAAGATAACAATATAATTATTTGTATCATGGTTCCCCTCCTGTCATTTTTTTCTAGATCCACCACTGTAATTCTTCCTACCTGTCTTCTACTTGTCTTTAATGTGATAATTTACATATAAAGAGTTAATCCGTGTCTGTGTGTTGTTTAGTAATTAGATTAATACAAATGTAGATAAGAGCGTCAGTCTGGTTCATCTAGCAACAAGATTGCTTTGTTTTAAAACTATTACTCACTCCTCCTCCAGAAAATGTGGGCACATTGTATCTACTTATCTGATCCCTATCTTCCCTGATGGAAGGCTTATTTATTTTGTTTCACTGAGTCTTAATAACTTCCTGGGCTGTACACATTTCAATTATACTAATGTTGTAGGGTTGAGGAACGCAGATTTTCTGAGGAAGTGTACCTACATTTACTTGGAGGGAAAATGGGGACGTATTTATGTAAAACCAACTTTAGCACACCTGCTCTGTATTCGATCCTGTACCTCTCCGCAGATGGCTAACAAGACTATATGAGTCTGACATATAGTCCACGTGTATATACACACATACACCACATATACACGTGGAGACTTCAAATAGTAGCTCAGTGCTAGTACTGCTAAGTTATCTTTGCGTAACTTTTTTTACTCATCCGAACTTGAAATGGAGATAACATCACCCCTTGGTCTAAAGACTTTCCTGCTCCCCTGATATTAAGACGAATTCAATATACAGGATACTCGAAAAGTCACTCTAAAATAGTTATTGGCAAACATTTTGAAATAAATCTAGTTGTTGTTTGCTAATAAAGTGAAGAGTCATGATGTATTAAGAAATATCGATCTTCACTTTCAGCACTTTCTGAAGAGAGTGAAATGATTGTGAATACCAAGGCGTGTGTGAATATTCCACATGTTGAAGTCAAAGCTCCTTTGCTTTGATTTTGATACTCACAACAACCTTCGCGTCTTTGATGTATTTAGAAAGAAAATAAAATCTTTGATACATCATAAACAGATTTTAAATATATTATTTAATGTAACGTATTATTAAAATAAAACATCACTAAAACAGCCAACAAAGTGTATCCAACCACCAAAATAATGTTTTAATGACAGTAACGTCAGCATGCATAAATAAAAATACGTCAACAAAAAATAAAATAATTTGCTTTGTTTTTTATCTACACCTTTTTATTTACTTGGATGCACTCCATAGATAGTTCAGTAGTGTAATGTCACTTCACCGAACCTTATCTTCGACTTCAGTTTTTACTGTGCTTCTCATTCAAAGTTACACCGCTAGATAGCATGTAGGTTTTGTGCCAATAAAATGAATATTTCATGTTTAATAATACTTCGGAGGGATTATTATATTCCTCTGTAGTTCTCCTGTATTAGTTTTGGTAACTACTGTCACTTCATCTGTCTATTGACAGAGCGAGCAGCTGTGAAATAAAATAATGGCATAACGTTATCTAATTTTGTGATTGTCAAATATGTGTCATTCATAGATGCCCCGAACTATAGCGACATGTGATTTTTCATCATCCCCCCCCTTCCTACCCTTTCAACAAACACATGCGCCGCGCGTCTGACTAACCAAACATGAATATTAAATCCTAAACCACAACAATCATAGCACGCGGTGGTAATCAAATTGTCATTCTAATATTCAACCAAATAATTTATAACTTTCATGACATATAAATACCATTCTCGTCACATTCTTTTTAGTAATATTAATTTTAATCCTGCGTGTTATTCCGGGGGTACGTTTTTAGATTACTTGAAACGTCATGGAATGGTTTACATTAAACATGATTTTGTTTGTCGAACCTGACAGTGCTAAATGTGGCGTGGCAGTGAAACAACGACTCATGTAGCAGTTTTATAGTATTGAGCATTGCTTGAAAAGTTGTCTTATTATTTTAGCGAGCGATCATAGGTTCTGTAGATTTTGCGCTGTACATGCGGTTTCCTCCACTTTTCCTTATCGATAACCCGTTCTCATTGCCACAATCCACAAAAGTTCGTTACCTATCCCTATCTTGTATCTTGAGCTAGTTCTATCCAGTCCACCTCATAACACCTTGTCTTTATCTTGAGATAGTTCCATCCAGTCCACCTAATTTTACCTTATTCCTATCTTGAGCTAGTTCTATCCAGTCCACCTCATTACAGCCTATCTCTATCTTGAGCTAGTTCCATCCAGTCCACCTAATTACACCCTATCCCTATCTTGAGCTAGTTCTATCCAGTCCACCTCATTACAACCTATCCCTATCTTGAGCTAGTTCTATCTAGTACACCTCATTACAGCCTATCCCTATCTTGAGCTAGTTCCATCCAGTCCACCTAATTACACTCTATCTTTATCTTGAGCTAGTTCCATCCAGTCGACCTAATTACACCTTATCCCTGCCTTGAGCTAGTTCTATCCAGTCCACCTCATTACACCCTATCCCTATCTTGAGCTAGTTCTATCTAGTACACCTCATTACAGCCTATCACTATCTTGAGCTAGTTCCATCCAGTCCACCTAATTACACCCTATCCCTATCTTGAGCTAGTTCCATCCAGTCGACCTAATTACACCTTATCCCTGCCTTGAGCTAGTTCTATCCAGTACACTTCATACTCTACCTCTTTCAGGTCGGCTTGTAAGGGCCAGATAGACTTAGTACGCACTCAGGTGCTGTGCTATACTAAATACAGGACGACATCTACCTAGACCAAAATGGACTGTCAGTTTCATGGGTCGTCTTGTATTTAGTATGGCACCGCAACTGATGCACTCAATCTGGCCATTAAACTGGCCTACTGGCCTACTGGCCACTTCCCACTAAGACCGCCAATCAACACCTTGAGCACGGTTCTAGTTTAATACTAATTTTACCTAATACAAGGCACTTCTTTGAATATGACCCTGCCTGAAAATACTATATTATATTATATTTGTAAGTGTCTTGGTCCTAATTGCATGAAACCCACCTGGCTAGCCGCATGGTCTAAGGCATTTATCTAGCAATAGACTAGACTGTCGATGACTGGATGATCGTAGTTCGATCCCGGTCAGGTGTACTGAAGGTGGTTTTAATAAATAGCTCCGTACTCTCTCTCCCCGCAAATGCGTATACACGTCATCTAAATTCTGCATTCCTCACCTATGAACCGAAAAATTGCATGAAATTATGTAATTTATATGTTAACAGTTCTTTTAGCAACTTGGATGTACTTTGTATCCATTACTTGGATTAATCAAAAATGATAATAAGAATTTTCTTCACGAAAATAAGACAGTAAAAGAATTAACACGAGTCACGTACATATTTTATTCCTCCGAAAGCTGTGTTAGGAGTCCATTTACATTTTACAACCGTTTGGACAAACAACATTCAATAACGTTTCTTAAAATCGTCCTTGGATCCATTAAATAACATTCAATAGCGGGCGCAAAGTTATATAATAGCTGTTATCGGCGTTCCTCCTTTAGGGTTTTAACACACATTTAACTTTGTATAGGAGCGTGTAGGAGGAAGTTGAGGAGGGATTAATGGTAAGTAGTAACTGAAACCAAGTTTGTCGTATAGAGGAGGTAGTGGGCCGTGATAATCACCTTCTAAACACAACATAGAAGCTCCCGACCTCTGACACTTCGATTATCACCATTCGAGTTCAATGGAAGGTGTTAGAACAGATGCAAGTTTGAACTTTGAGACAGTCCTTGTTCCATAATGTTCCTTATCGTAGACACGCACTCAAAGCATGACGCAAATGGCAAGTGCCAGTTCCAGCAGATATAAAACGTTTGGAAGTGATTAGTCGACGTCATTAGCCCTCCCCACGTGAGTCTTTGCGTCTAAAGAGGTGTTCACTTAAATCTAAAAGCCTCTGGTTCGATATCTTGGTTGGAAACTTGTATAGTGCTAGTTAGATGTGGTTAGATGTTCATCGCAGTTCAAAGACCTTACAGACGAGATGAACTCAGAAAATAGAATAGTTAAATATGTCATTATTATAACTTTGAAATATTATCTTATTACTAGGAATAGTTGAATAGATCTCTCTAAAACTTTTAACCAAACAAATTATTTTGAGAATATTTTGGTCGTTTTTTATATAAGTGATATTTTTAGACATTCGTGTTGGGGTGGTATTATTGCCTAATAAGGCAAAACAACATCTAAATTATATTTTGTCCCCGGTTCTTACAAACCAACCGAGCAGCTATCCATATGTAATTACATTAATGAACATGGATGAGTAAGGTAGGTTTTACACGATATTTACCAGTATTGGCAAAAAGGGAGGGTCGGTAAATGTTTATAAATAAAACATCCTCAGTTAACCTGACTGAAATTTAAAAAAATTGGCCTTATGGTCATCGAAAAACCAGATTAGATGGGCTTGGAGTTATTTCCACACACCCACTGACAGGAAATTTGAACCAGTACTATTTTTCTGAAATGATTGTGATTACCTTGAGAGTAATATTAACATCAGTAAGTGACAATATCTACCATAGCCCGCCTTGCACAACTGAATGCAATCTACGAGTAAAACCTTCTCGCGCGCGGAGTTGATATTTCATCGGCTTATAATCAATCAAAATAATTCTAATCAACACTTCGAAATTCTAGTTTTACGGTGCTCATTTTTGTGCCCAGGAGCTAGTAATATTTAAATTTAACTCCTCTGCGTGCGATAGATATCGTGTAATGCTGATGGCAGACAGACCTACAAACTCCTCATTTTATAATTATGGATGTCCTATTTTATTTATAAATGAATTCAACATATCCGCATGTGATCACACTAGGGAGGGTGAAAATTTAGATGAAATTCATAGATATTTTTGTGGGGGGAGATTTTAAAATTAGTCTATCATTTCTCCAACTAGAATGAGAGCTTTGAACAACTACTTTCGGCATTAGATGAGACTAGATGAGACTGACATTTAGTCTGCGTGACCACTGTTGAAGATTAAAACAAACACTTGAACACATTTCATGTATAATACAGATTGAGTTTAAAAAATCATCTCTTAAGCTGCATTTTTAATATTTTCAATGTTTACATTAAATTATTAATCATTTAAGCTAAGTCATTGATTGTCTAGCGTTAGGGCTGTAGCTAAAATAATTTTAAAATATTTCGGAATGTTTATTTGAATCTTAAAAAAATTATGCCTGGTTTAAAAATAACTTATCGTTCTAAGGCATATACTGTCTATTTTAAATTTTAATGTTTATGAATGTAATGCATGCATGCTTTAAAATTTATAATCATACAATAACTAAGCTTCAAAACCATTTAAAAGTAGCTAATCTAATATTGACAATATTGTTTAAGGTATGTACACATTTTTTTGTAAACAATAATAATTATTTGCTTAAGACAGTGTTGCTATCTAAAATAAATTAACTAAACCTTCATAAAGATTCAAAATTTGTGGGTTTATTATACAAGCTCGTACATAGCCAAAATAGAATAGCCATATAGACATGAATAATAAATACTTAGCTGTGTGAAAACGTTAAATGACTTTCTTGAAAAAAATAATTATATTTTTAGCCTAGATATATATTTTTAATAGTCAACGAAATTGCTATGCTTTGCTTTCAGATTAATATAAAAAAATCTACATAATAATTTGTCACGAAAAAAAAGTCACATTTTGGTGTTGATCATGCTAATTACCAACCAACTGTACTAGCAGACCCTTCATCACGTGACCTTTAGCCCCTCACCACTTTTTATGTATATGGATTTTAAACTCTTTTTATATATTATCAGTGTGTGATTCTTCGGCGTCATATAGCAAGCTCTAAACGGTTTACGTTTAAAGAAGAAACGTGTCATGTCCAAATAGATGTATTAGAAGTGTTTTTAATGTCTAGATAGAGTAATAATTTTATAATATAGTATTAAGACATCGAGTAATTTAAAATTTAAAATTGACTAGACATGTATATATATATACTACATGTCTAGTCAATTTTAAATTTATATATATATATATATATACATGTTTAGTCAATTTTAAATTGTATTATATTTCAAATTATATTTCTCCATAGTACTCTCTAAATAGTTTGGAAAAATGGGAAATTCTTTTGGAAAATCCGGGAAACTTATTGTTAAAAAAATGGTGTAAGCCCTGTATTTTTATCAAAGGTAAGGTGAAGTGGTAATTACTTACAAACTTTTGTTTATTTATAATAAACTGATATCTCATCTTTAAAACAGGACTTGAGCCGTTTTTAGTCCTAACAATCAACGCTCCTTGCCAAGCGAAAGGGAATATCACAACATCCTACTAATGAGGCGTCATGTTTTCTCCGCCATGAAAACATCCCAACATCAATTCATCAACCTCAAAAACTAGTTTATTAAAACAATAGTTCGTTAGAAGGACATTTGTGCGTGTTACTTGAAAATATACAATAACAACGCAAATTGGATATGATAAGTTTTAGAAAAAATAATAGGGATTTCCTGTTTAGCTTTCTAAACACCTCTGAAACATGAGTGAGAGATTTATAATAGTTTCTAAACCAATATCAAATAATAAGTTTATATTTTAAAATCATTTTATAGTAGTTAATCAGTTCACACAATATATAAATGTCAAGCAGTTCATTATGGCTGGCCGGAAACAGGAAGGTCTGGGTTGAAATCTCAACTAGAGTATACTCAGTTTACTCCTAAATAGTTTCCCATTCTCCCTCTACACAATTTATGGCGTAGCTCCTTTAAAATTGTATTTTCCTTAGACCTTAGATGTTTCTCCAATTTCCCTCCAATCAAATGCTTATTAAATTCCTGTAAAGTCCCTTCTTCCTGATTCCTACCTAATAATTATCGCAGTTAGTTGATTAATACTACCCAAACGGCTACCAAGACGAAGTGGAAAGAACATTAAGTTATTTATGTTCAGTTCTCTGGAGATTTGGTAAAGATAATATTATAATTCTACACAGGGCGATTCTAAACTCTCTGTATGAATTTAATGGGGGATAGGTAACACGAAAACAAACCTTTTTCGTGAGTGAATGTATGTTTGCAGCTGTCACCCTTAGGTGCTAGAGGGTCCTGTCCTCTGCTGCCGCCATTCAGACTGACTTCTTGTAACATCGGAGTATTTCACGGATTCTGAGGTAGCTGACAGGCATTACTGTTGGCGGTCGTTCCTTTGAGCAACGGTTGTAACACTGCATGTTCACACATTCTGCCTTTCAGTTATGTACCAACAGCACCTTCTAGCACCTAAGGGTGACGTCTGCAGTCAAACATTCAGAAAAAAACAAAGGTTTGTTTTAGTGTTCTTTCAAAACTCACTCCATATTAAATACTATTTCAAATTATTATATGGAAAGACCACAATGTAAATTACATTTTTGGTACCTGTATCTTAAAACTATCAAAATAGAATTCATACAGGAAATGTACCGTCATTTTCACCGAGGGAGGGTGAGAAAAATTAAGGAAAAATCTTCCCACACTAGCCCAGTGCAAAGTTTGAGCTCTGATCTCATTACTGACAAATAGCACTGACTGAGCTTGACGTTTGGTCTGCGCTCACACCGAAACAGCCAGGTGTATATCGAAGAAACCAATAATTTATATTTGATTGGATACTTTTACAGTAGAGATAAGCCTTTTGATAAGAAAGTTAATCCAAATTTGGCTCAACCTCAATTTAAGTTTTTTTAAAACTATTTATCAGCGATCAAACACGAGCGAGTATTGTCAATACAGCCTACGTGTAAAGAAACATGGAGGAAACTACTTTCTAACGATACTTTCTAACGATACTTTCATGCTAGAATTTCAAAACGCGAAAGGAAATTTTGTTTGCAGCATATTTTCATTAAAAGGTGATTTGAGCCCAAAGCTTTAAACAAGCGCTCATTTAATTTTATCATCATTTATTGAAATGGTTGGGTTCGAATCCCGACTGGTTGTATCGTGTGGGTGGTTCCATGTCAAATTTTTGTTATTCTCTAACGTTGTAAATGTCGGTTGTGTTTTGCTTAGATACCTTTATAAACAATATCAATTTGATTAATATAGATAGCACCTATCTTTAACGTCCAATAAAATAAAAAATACGTGGTACTCAAGCACGCTGGTAGCTTTCTATACAATACAAATAATATAAAACCATTTTTTATACCACCCATTCTTTCAAATTTTCCTAACCTGATTTTAGTAAATTATTTTATTACTGTAGATTTCCATTATTTACAAATTATAGCCTAAAAATATTGTTCTAGATGGAATTTTTATTTTATCAAATAAAAAATAGATTAAAAATATGTATACTAAACACTAAACAATACTTTACATTTTAAATGGCACTATCTTTGTTTAATTCATTTAACCCTTTTTTNAGAGAATCCAAAAAAGAGAGGAGACTCGCAAGAGAAAGTTGATTAGCACCGTTTTTAATTACCATGTGCTGCAAGATAAGACAACCAAGCCTTTCATTAGTATTTCTATTAGTAAGCTTTTTTTTTTTATATAAAAGCAGAAGGGAAGCATACATTATTTTCAAAGATATTCTATTAAAGGAAGAAATAGTCCGTCTTAGTCGAAGAAGAGAGAGGGCTAATAAAGGCAAGGGTTGAATGGGCCCCCACTAAGAGTGTAGATAAGGCACACACCACCACAATCTCGGCTCACGTCCCAGGACCAGAGAATAACTACATTTTTCCTACCATGTTAAAGTTAAGAGAAGATATTCAATGTACAGACTGGTGATGTATTAGCGAGATGTTAGGACTCTCTACTGAGGCTCGTGAGTCAGGAACATGAGCCTAATGAGCTTCCTGAGACTAGATTCTACTCTCTATCTTAACATTTTACTTTAGTCGGTGAATGTCAGAGGGCTACCGATGCTATAAAGAGTGTTTGAGAGATTTAACAAAAAATCATGAGCTGAGGATTCGCACAAAAATCACAAGACATCCAAACGGTCGTTGGACTTTACTAACAACAAGCAATAAATATATGACTTAGGCGATTATTTTTCTGGACACAATGAATGGTATTTGCTTAAAAACTAAAAATTTTCACCCGTTTACTAGAATTTAAAGAAAATAATAAATTATATTCCAATATTAAGCTAATCCTAGCATATTTTTTCTATCTTTTTCGTCTTACTAACCGTCCGGGCTTTATGGTAGTGGGGCTATTTGGATCAAAATAACGATTCAAGATACTGCGCAGCAATTCTGCACATATTTGTTGGTGTTTATTTCTTATAATTTATTGAATAATCTACTGGCTCTAAATTTGTATGAGAAAATTATGTTTTTTAAACGTTTGAATAGCTGAAAAAATAGTTTTACGAAATCTATTTAAGTGATATTGACATACTTTTCCTAGTGGTGTAAATCGTCTTTGCGTCGTAAGGTTTTACCCTGTTATAGTTGTAGATTTAAAGTGTTTTTTTTTAGCAGATAATTAGATCTTCTGGGCTCATCACCAAGAGGTTTGAACGTATTATATCGGGAAACACTAGAGTTATTTTATATTGAAAAAAAGTTTGCTTCGGGGGCTATTTGAATCAATTATTAAGGGGCTATTTGGATCATTATTTTGCTAACGTTATTATTTAATTTTAGAATATAAAATTAATTATTTATCGCTTTTGACGCTTCTTAAAGCGAGCTTATTAGCCAATTATTAGCTTTGTTGGATTTAAAAATAAAAACTTTTGAATTAAATTTTAAATCAAACTAAAGTAACTAACTACCACACGATATTCCTCACTGGCAGTCAAAGCTTGAAGGATAGCTCTAGTTTATCTGTAAAGGTATTTTTGTCTCGTTTATAATATTCTGGCTGTGCTATATTATTAAGTTAGTTTGGACAGACCTGTACTAATACTGGTAGGACCTTCAAATATAGAGTCCCTAAAAAGCCTAAAAGACGTATTTTAGCGGAGTTGGCCACTTATGTCCATTCAGATTAAAATTAAGACGTCGGTAATAAATCTAAATATGAAGAAGAAAAAAATGCACCATGTGGTTTTTGTAAATTCACTTTTCTTGACAAAAATTCAATTTGAAAAGGAGATTGAATTCTGTGTCAAAACCTGCAAAACATTGTTTCATAAAGTATGTGTCGGGGCCTTTGTAAAAATACAGTTTAGTGTAGAAAATGCATATAAACATTTTGTTTGAATCTAGTAGTACACACATTTAATACAAATCTTTTAAAAGGTCTATACTGATGGTAAAATATCAAAATAAATGTGTGATCCAAACAACCCCATCACTGATCCAAATAGTCCCACGTTTTACTAAAATGTTATTTCAACTTTATAATGCACTTTTTAAATTATTTTCTCTTTAGATTTTTTCAAAAAAACTATTATTAGGTATTGTAGAGAAGACATGAATAAAAATATTAATTACTGATAAACATTTCTTAACAACCACATTAGAGGTGAACACTTAAATAAAAGTTGAAACTACCCAAATAGCCCCACTCTACCACACTCATACACACAAATGAAATAGAGACGAGGAGGCTAAACTTAAAAAATTACCAGCATTTTCATGGAGGGGGATGAAAAACTATTTAGGAGTAGACATTATCTTTACATCCGTCTGGGAATCGAACTTTGACTTCCCATTATTTGGCAAACCAAGCTTGAGAGAATTGACGTTTAGTTCACGTGACCACGTATGCAAGTTAGCAACATAACGTACAAAACATGGACCAATAGTTTCTTGTATTGATCTTTGATGGTAGCATTTTATTTTCGATCGTAGACATTTATTGAACATATTGTAATACAATTACGGTGTAGTGTCAGTGTATTTGACTGACATTTGTCCATTTAGAGAGATAATTTGGTCTAAACTGCCCCCTCATCAATATTAGTATTTACTGGTTAAAATATCCACATTAACTAACGATCTTAAATTAGCGCATCCTGTTGACAATCTGACGGATGTTAAAATGTAAGTTATGGGTTGTTATTTCAATCATTGGGTCTAATGGGACAGTTCTGTATACAATCAATGGTTCTAATGGGACAGTTCTGTATACAATCAATGGGTCTAATGGGACAGTTCTGTATACAATCAATGGTTCTAATGGGACAGTTCTGTATACAATCAATGGGTCTAGTGGGAGAGTTCTGTATACAATAAATGGGTCTAGTGGGACAGTTCTGTATACAATCAATGGTTCTAATGGGACAGTTCTGTATACAATCAATGGTTCTAATGGGAAAGTTCTGTATACAATCAATGGTTCTAATGGGACAGTTCTGTATACAATCAATGGTTCTAATGGGACAGTTCTGTATACAATCAATGGTTCTAGTGGGAAAGTTCTGTATACAATCAATGGGTCTAGTGGGAAAGTTCTGTATACAATCAATGGGTCTAATGGGACAGTTCTGTTTCCAATCAATCGGTCTAATGGAACAGTTCTGTACACAATCAATGGGTCTAATGGGACAGTTCTGTATACAATCAATGGTTCTAATGGGACAGTTCTGTATAAAATCAATGGGTCTAGTGGGAAAGTTCTGTATACAATCAATGGGTCTAGTGGGACAGTTCTGTATACAATCAATGGGTCTAGTGGGACAGTTCTGTATACAATCAATGGGTCTAGTGGGAAAGTTCTGTATACAATCAATGGGTCTAGTGGGACAGTTCTGTATACAATCAATGTGTCTAATGGAACAGTTCTGTTACATCGAAAATAAAAGGTTGCGAACACACGATTATTGACCACCACCAACTAAGGATGGACCAGAATTTTCGGAGCTTCTTCAATATTTACAGTAAATTCTAGGTTGATTTTCACCACATCCAGCTATACTCATAAATAAACTTGTAAATTAGTATTAACACTTGAAAATACCTTTTATTCTAATGAATATGCTATCATCATGTGTGGAAATGCGCACAAATATCTCATTCTCGTTTATTCTGGTTTATCAATGGTGGGAAGCAAAATTCGAATCCCAGCTGGGTTAGAAGATCAAACAAATGCAGGTACATTTCCTCAAAAGGGTAATAATATTCGGAACACCACCAAATAGATTAGATGTTGTTTTTACACTTTGTCCTAGTACCCGTTTGGGTTATAGACATAGGTACCCTAATTAAGTTAATGAAGCAGTGAAGAAGAATAAGTTAAATGTATCCGAATCCAGGCAAGGGGAGAGTAAGAAACCACCCTCATTACACCCCTCTGGAGTTCCAACCCCGCTCTCCCCATCCCCAGAAACCCAGTCCAACTCAGGAGTAACCCATTATACCATGTGACCACCAATGCGAGTAATAAAATTACTAAGTACGACATAAGAGATTTTAAAGTATTAGCCTACTCGGTAAGGTTGATTAAGTATTTTATGTTGAGTGTAGATTTACTGGCTCATAAATAGAATTTATAAACTAGGGTGGTGTGTACACATATGAAAAACTAAACCTCATTCATCCCACCAAAGGTTTGAACCTTGACCTCGGATCACCAGGAATGAACTTTAGCCCAAGTCTGACGTATCAAACCATTTAAACACTGGGTGGGTAAATCATTGGATTGGATGTAGAGAATTAATTACAATAAACGAAACCAAGTAAAGACCATTTGAAACTTTAATATAAGCATACTAATGGACATGAAAAGTTTAGTCACAGAACATACCTTCCTGTAGAACTAATTACGAGAGGAACGGATGAAGAGGAAATATGTAAATCTACGCCCAACAAACTATTTTCACAATGATTGATGTACTTTTAATACGACCAAGTTGTTAAGGTCCTAAGGATAGTCACTGCGATGCCAAAACACCGCAAATAAATCAAAAGGTGACCAAATAAAAGTACACTAGTTAGACAAAAAGGTAACAAGTTATATCTTAGTACTGTCAAAATAGACCCCAACTCTCATTAAGTAGGTACAGCTTCAAAATACTTTGCTCATACTAATTAACATTTAACTTAGTCACATCAGAACTGTCGGAATGGGTTCTTCCTATCGTAATTATTAAATGGTATTGAAGGTAATTGTTGGTCAGAATATTTTATAAAATAGTTTTTTTTCTTGCGGACACTTTAATAACATTTTTCTCCTCAATTATTAATAAGATTTTGAATGTATTGTTACTGCGTATTTAAAGTGAGAGGGGCAGATCACATGTCTTGACAGATGAATACCTAAATGAATCGAGTAACCTTTCTAGTTATTTGATAAGAGAGTCTTTCTATGAATATTAGTGTCTTGTAGATTTATACTCGACGAAGGGGGATTTCACACCAAGTGGAGGCTCTCAATCTCTTTACCGACAAGGGCTCTTGTTTATTTTATTAATTACATTCACTCTTTCCACTTCATTAGCTAATAGTTTGTTTAACTCACTTTTCGTTCGGATTGAATTAATGAGAGCTAATGGGGAACAAATAGTATATTGTTGTATAATAATAATTAATATAAAATTTAAATATAAAGTGGCTGGATAAAATAATTTCTATATCCCAAAGAGTCTTGGAAATATTTTAAAAACTAGAACTTTCTGCTTTTTGAAGTTGCTTGGAATTTATTTCACCATAAAGTGAATCTCAATTATTTTAGTAATCTTCAAAGTGCTTAGACACTAATTTGAATCGAAATAATTAGAGCCAACTTCAAGGAATACAAATTTTTCTGTTTACACTCTTAAGTTAACCCCCCTATTTTAGGGTAGTATGGATACTTTTAAAACATCCTTGTTAGGACCTTATGAAAACCATGGCCAACCAGCTATAAATGTTTTGGCTCTAGGCCGAGAGACAGACAGACAGACATACAATATTACGAGGATCCTACGTTTCGTATTCGAGGGTCATGAAACGTACACATCTCTCAAAACCTTGCATTATATAATATGTAACAGAAACTAGAACAAGGAGAGTCGTGCATATGGAGGAGTGAGGGGATCACTGACAGCAGGAAGAGTGAGGGGATCACTGACAGCAGGAACAGTGAGGGGATCACTGACAGCAGGAACAGTGAGGGGATCACTGAGAGCAGGAACAGTGAGGGGACCACTGACAGCAGGAA
>CABFWB010004216.1:0-15098 GCA_902151455.1 Timema bartmani
ACCGATGGCGCCCGTCTTCAGGCTCGTATCTAGGCTGCGCCGAGGCAGTAAAACAGGGTGAGTAGGCAAGCGAGCTAAGAAGTGGTGGTGTAGTATGGCCACGGTACAACATGTCTGCCTATTATTTGGAAAATATTGGTTTTTATAACACCTTCTTTCAAATAAAAGCTGTGTACATTTAGCGGTGCTACAACTTTGCATTTGTAAGTTATTTCGTATCTCTAGGAGTTTCCGAGATATGATCAGAATTTGAAATTTACACTTATATAAAGTACCCGCTAAGAACTTCCCGGCAAAATGAGATACGCTATTTTGTTTGATATGTTGAACAGTCCCAGTGACAGACAGACAGGCAGTCATTTAAAAAAAACACTTTTTGTGCGTTCACGGGGTCATGAAATGTCGACATCCAACAAAATATTGAGTTAGATATTTTAGACGATCACAATACTCCCTTTCTCCAAGAGGTGAGGAAGTAAAATTATGAGATATTTTGCTGTTATATTTATCTCTGTTTATAATAATATAAGCTACTATCAGTAAAAGTCGTGAAGGCGGATAAAGAACTCAGTATCGTATTGTCAGTATCGAGTTAAGAATCTCGTCTTTTTGGTTTACAGAGGTGGTATTTTCTGAA
The DNA here is from genome assembly GCA_902151455.1 of Timema bartmani. Lineage (NCBI taxonomy): Eukaryota > Metazoa > Arthropoda > Insecta > Phasmatodea > Timematidae > Timema > Timema bartmani. Next base: position 638 of record CABFWB010004216.1, read on the forward strand.
TGGGTTTCCCACTCTCCCCCCACGCGAATACAGGCATACTTCCCTTTCCCCCGTTAGTTTTAATTAGAGGCTATCCAGGATGGGGGGTAAGACGCAGGGCCCAGGTTTAGATACTTTGGTTCAAATCCTGGACATTGTTTTAGTATCACGAGTACAAGGGCGTGTTCAGATGGATTTTAATCCCGGAGGAACATACCTGGCCTACAGCAGACCCAACACTAGTCACACATTCAACCACCGAGCGCTGTAGTCGACACGTGAGTGTGAGAACTGTTATTGCTGTTTTCGTAACTAATCTGATAAGGTGTTTCTAACTTTACAACTCAGGACATTTCAAGTGCGTTCCTTACATTTAAACAAGGGGCACATTTACAGCAAAGTAATCTAAGGAAAATAAATACTAGCTGGGATCAAACCAAGCAAGATTCCCTAGAGTCAGCTTACTTGAACATTCATCTGGGAAAGAACCAAGCAAGATCCCCTAGAGTCAGCTTACTTGAACATTCAATTGAACATTCATCTGGGAAAGAATCAAGCAAGATCCCCTAGAGTCAGCTTACTTGAACATTCATCTGGGAAAGAACCAAGAAAGATCCCCTAGAGTCAGCTTACTTGAACATTCATCTGGGAAAGAACCAAGCAAGATCCCCTAGAGTCAGCTTACTTGAACATTCATCTGGGAAAGAACCAAGCAAGATCCCCTAGAGTCAGCTTACTTGAACATTCATCTGGGAAAGAATCAAGCAAGATCCCCTAGAGTCAGCTTACCTGACCACTCAGCTAGAATAGAGCCAAGTAAGATCTCCTAGAATCAGCTTACTTGACCATTTAACTTGAGGACGAACAAATACATATTAAGGTACGGCCAGACTGGAGTGAGCGATCGAGCGCGTGCGCTTGAAAGAACTGGTTCTATTTTTCAAGAGCGCGCACTCGAGTCGATACAGTCTAGTTTACAGGCGCTGACAATATTAGTGTATGTTGGTTCATTGAGTGCTAAGAAAGCTTCTCAATTTTACATGATATTTGACTTTTATTTATAACTATCGATAGGTTTAGCACACTCGCTACTAACGACCTAATTTAATTGGTAAGATCATAAACCATATAATATATATATATATGTGTGTGTGTGTGTGTGTGTGTAAAACTGATATGTTAAAATACTTCAATATTATAAACAAAGTAGGCCTTTACAAATAAGAATCACCATTGGTGCGGACAGAGTATGGAAAAACCACAACAATAAATCACTTGTCAAAAACGACTCTGAGTTCACTGAGCCAGGATTCGAACCTTTGCCTCCTCGTCAATAACTATCGAGCGCTATCTGCTAATTACGCGCTCGCTCGCTCGCCATTTTGGCCGAACCCTTATACTGAACATGTATTTAAAATGAGATATTTCAATAAAATGCAAATGTAGCAGTTTTCATCCCGAGGTGGTGGTAGAATAGTTTGACAGAGGAGCTATAATTGGTCCTTATTGGTGTGATTTGTTTGCGCTTCGTCATGCGGGTATGACGTCATCGTTCCACGTGTCACTATATCACAATGTCCACAGCAAGATAATGCGCGTCATCGGGCAATTATTTGTATCGTTTCCCTCCCTCGATTTATTACGCACACAAAGCATAGAAAACACTCATTAAGCCATGTTCAATCCTCCCACCTACCACCCTGTTCCCCCACCCTGTTCCTCCCCACCTTATTCCTCCCCTTGTTTCTTCCCCTGTTCCCCCACCCTGTTCCTCCCCACCTTATTCCTCCCCTTGTTTCTCCCCCTGTTCCTCCACCCTGTTCATTCCTTCCTATTCCTCTTGTCCTCCAGATCAAACAAGCAGAGACTGACACCCTGCTACGTTCTGTAATGTTCTTGCTACTAAGAAGTGTATGTTCCAGTTAAAATATGTTCAAATCCAGCCTTCTCCGCGACATTTTGTCAGACTCAGTATCTGAGAAGTATATGTTCCAGTTAAAATATGTTCATATCCAGCCTTCTCCACGACATTTTGTCAGACTCAGTATCTGAGAAGTATATGTTCCAGTTATAACATGTTCCTAACCAGCCTTCTCCACGACATTTTGTCAGACTCTATCTGAGAAGTGTATGTTCCAGTTAGAACATGTTCCTATCCAGCCTTCTCCACGACATTTTGCCAGACTCATTATCAAAGTGCCAGCCCTGGTACTCCTTCATTCAGGGAGGTTCATTTTAACGATGGAAACTCTTTCATAAAAGTTGGGGGTGAGGGAAAAAAAATGGATTTAAAAAACTATTGGAATATTGGAACGGGTCTCGAAGAGGGGGTGTAATAAAAAAGTGTTGTTAATATCCTGGTCTGCAAGGGAAGCAGGAGGAGGGGAGTTTATTGGAGGTTGGAGGCGAGTATGGAGGTAAAGAGATGATTAGGTGACTAAAAACCATCATTATTTTATGTATCGTGTCTTACCACCCGTCCGGACTATATATGTATTTACAATATTGGGGGAGAGTGAGACAAGGCTTTCAAATTTATCCGCAGGTATAAATAGCACTGATTAAACCTTGAAATTTACTGGAGCCGCATATTAAATAAGTATTGAAATTTTATTGACTTATACTGTTGTTGCATTGATTTAAAACGGAGATTTGTTAGAGCTGCATCAAAACTTTTAAAATAAAATATATAATATACAATGTTCTCCTCCTTATAGTCAACCTCACCGTGAATTCGCTAATGGCGGGAAAGTGTTGGTTATTTTAAGGGGGCCGTTTACAAGAGTGTTGAGACATTTCAGAGGTTGTGAGGGTCACAGAAAAACATTCCAAGATAGTTGAGAATTGTTTTAGTGGTTTGGAAGCTTCAGAACTGAAATTACCATAAGAAACACAGCAGTGTGAGAGTAACAACAGAACATTCTGAGATAGTTGAGAATTGTTTTTGTGGTTTGGAAGCTTCAGAACTGAAATTACCATAATAAATACAACAGTGTGAGGGTAACAACAAAACATTCTGAGATAGTTGAGAATTGTTTTAGTGGTTTGAAAGCTTCAGAACTGAAATTACCATAAGAAACACAGCAGTGTGAGGGTAACAACAGAACGTTCTGAGATAGTTGAGAATTGTTTTAGTGGTTTGGAAGCTTCAGAGCTGACATTACCATAATAAATACAGCAATGTGAGGGTAACAACAGAACGTTCTGAGATAGTTGAGGATTGTTTTTGTGGTTTGGAAGCCTAAGAACTGACATTACCATAATAAATACAGCAATGTGAGGGTAACAACAGAACGTTCTGAGATAGTTGAGGATTGTTTTAGTGGTTTGTAAGCCTCAGAACTGACATTACCATAATAAATACAACAGTGTGAGGGTAACAACAAAACATTCTGAGATAGTTGAGAATTGTTTTAGTGGTTTGAAAGCTTCAGAACTGAAATTACCATAAGAAACACAGCAGTGTGAGGGTAACAACAGAACATTCCAAGATAGTTGAGGATTGTTTTAGTGGTTTGGAAGCCTCAGAACTGACATTACCATAATAAATACAACAGTGTGAGGGTAACAACAGAACATTCCAAGATAGTTGAGGATTGTTTTAGTGGTTTGGAAACCTCAGAATTGTCATTACCACAATAAATACAGCAGTGTGAGAATATTTCCCTTCGAGTAGGCGGCATCCTTAAGGAAGGCAAAATTGAATAAATTGTGATGACAGCTCCTGCTGAAGGGAAGTCACACTTTTTCCCCCTCACGATCTGCACCTGTTATATTAATGATATAAGCAAGTGGGAGAAATCGATCCAATGTAAGAGTTGAGCTGTGAGAGGGTGGTTGGGGGATGACGGCCATGATGGGGGATGACTGGGGTTGAGGGAGAGAGTGTCTCTCTGATGTAATAACAAGAACCACAGTAACAATGATACCCCTCCATCTCTTTTTCGCCACCCAGTGACCATGTTGTTTCAACAAGGGGATAAGTCGCCGTCAACTGACAATTACGTGGAATGGGGGGATGGTTGGTGCTGGGGAAGGAGGAATTATATTTCAAATCCCACCTCTAGGAATTTTTAAATATACAGATAAAATTACAAAATATTTAGAGTTGAAAAATTGCAACAGATAAAAATATCGGGATAGGGAATAGTAAGTACATCCCAATTTCTAAAGTATGTACCTAAACTTCGTTTACCTTAGAAGGTAGCAATCTGACCTTGCCTAGTTCCACCATGGTGGAGTTTATAAGATAATCATAGTGTGATCAGTCAAGGTAAGACTTCTACCTTGCTTGGTTCCATCATGATGTTGTTTATAAGATAGTCATAGTGTAATCAGTCAAGGTAAGACTGTTACCACGCTTGGTTCCACCATGGTGGAGTTTATAAAATAGTCATAGTGTAATCAGTCAAGGTAAGACTTCTACCTTGCTTGGTTCCACTATGGTGTAGTTTATAAGATAGTCACAGTGTAATCAGTCAAGGTAAGACTTCTACCTTGCTTGGTTCCACTATGGTGTAGTTTATAAGATAGTCATAATGTAATCAGTCAAGGTAAGACTTCTACCTTGCTATGGTTCCACTATGGTGGAGTTTATAAGATAGTCATAGTGTAATCAGTCAAGGTAAGACTGATACCTTGCTTGGTTCCACCATGGTGTAATCAGTCAAGGTAATAAAATAATAGTGCAGTGCATAGCACACACTTAGATCCTCTTTACCTAAGAATGGAGATACTGTATTTACTTAGATCCTGTAATATTGGTGAAACTAAATAGTCAACTTTGGTTATAATGAACCTCTACGGACTCAGATATTTTGTTCACTATGTCCAAAGTTCACTAAAACTGATTTTTTTTTAAATCTGAAAGTAGTGAGTTAGTGACACACAAAATAATAGTTCAAATACATTCGCTCTTTATTGAAATATATTAATTAATCTCTAAAAAAAAAATCTATTATATGCTGGTGTTTACTGTATTCTGTTTCAGTTAATATCTTTACCAGATTCTTCTCTAGAGTCTGTGCTTTTTCCACACTTGAATCCCCACTATCCATGCATTCAAAAAACTAAACTGATTAGAAAAGTCTAATTTTTGAGTTTTATGTATTCTCTCGAAGAAAGGGATTAGTGAAAACAGTTAATAAATGGCCACAGACTGTCATTCACTGTCCTGTAACTCCTGTCCTATTAATATAACTCAGAAGACTGTCATTCACTGTCCTGTAACTCCTGTAGTATTAATATAACTCAGAAGACCGTCCTCCTTTACTTGCCGCAGACCAGGGTCAGACTGGGCCCTTATAAAGGGCGCATACCTTGGATTTTAGGAGGGCGTAAAATATTATGGTGAACTCAAAAAACCTTAGCTTTTTATTGTAAATTACTTATAGAAGTGCAGGTAGTACCCAATAATATTCATTAATAATAAATATTAGTGGTTATTATTGCAAGGACCTCCAAAATAAAAATATTTCTGTTCTACCTATGTGGCTAAAGGCATTGTTGAATATTGTGAATTTCATAGGTTATTTTTAATAAATATAGTATAAAGAAAAATTCATGGGGTGAGTGAATTTTATTTCACAAAACATCTAGCATTTAAGGAACAAATTGTAAAAGATGTTATACTATTTCTATGGCAAGGATCCTCGAACTATTCGAATACAGCTGCCTCAACAACATCCATCCTGAGCAAATTGGGTTCGTCTCGGAGAAAAGGAAGGGTAGACATCACACCCCCAATAACATAAACTAAACCTGACTTGTATCGGCGCCAAAGACAAGTTTCTTCAAAGCAACACACCCTTAAATTCCAAAATAGATTTTAATTTTCACATCAAGTTTCCAAATTTTTAAAAATCTTAAATTAATAAATGAATTAAACTTTACATATTCAAATTATAGTAAGGGAAGGACGCTGTTATAAATCCAAATTTATAACATAATAATGCGTGTGATGTTCATATAATATTACTAGTTAAAATAAGTTCACTAGCGAAATTAGAAATGGAAGAGAGAGAGAGAGAACGTTGTGATCAAAACTTATTCCAGGGAGGGAGTGAGTGTTACGATCTCAGTAGGACTACGTGGGTACGAGCTTGAGGCCCTACGAAATGCTCTCCTTACTAACCAAACTTAGCAATCAAACAATAGCTCTTGTTGTCTGATAACTTACATTTTCTTAATTCTTACCTCAGTAATGAAACATTACGCAGGAGCCAAAGAAATTACACACGCATGAAATCACCACCAAACGCTAACACTCAAGGCGCGAAAACAACTAAACAGTTGATTTCCACTGCTCCAATTTCAGCCACACGACACGGCCCAACGGATCATGGAAGAGGTGTGCCTTCTCTCCCGCTGTCGCTGGGCGGCGATCGCCCCTTGTTGCTGAACATCCCCCAACCCCTAAATCTGTACTCACTCAAATTTAATTTCGCCTTGTCTTTATTATTTGAATATTATTTTGAATTTAAATTTCTTATCTTCATCGCTTCAATTTTATTTTTTTCGCCAAGAAGGAGGTTGAGTCTGGGCCAAGGGCGCCAGATAATGAGTGCAGTGACTGTTTAAACTCAGCCCCACCCCCCCCCCAAATTCCATACTTTCAGTCAAGCTTTGTGCTAACTAAACAATAACTCAAATATAGAGTCAGTGTCTTCAAGTTTAAACATTCAAAGAGTTATGTTTTTAAAAGAATGATTATGTTAGAAAGACATTTCTTACTGAAAGTTTCAATTTTTCTGTTCACTAAAACCGAGGGTTCATTATAAACGGATTTTTTTCAACACACATTGAAATGTATGTGGGTTGGGACCAATGAATTAGGTTCACTACAGCCAATGTTCACTACAACCGAGTTCACTGAAACCAGAGTTGACTGTAATATACATTGTTACGGGAACATATTTAGCAACTAGGAACTGTCGGTTCACCAAAGAGCTTAACAATCTATTCCCCATTTCCAGGACTTCCATTAAAAATATATATTTTTCAATATTTCGGAAACTATTTGGTTTTATAAAAATGACTTTAAAATAAAAGTTTATTTTTAATTTTTAATAGTCCTACAACCTTGTAATGAAAAGTTATTTTGTATCTCCAAGAGTTGCGGAGATATTAGATATCTGGTATGTAAAGTTATCTCTAGTCATTTTACCGGGAACATGAAATGAACCATTTTATTTGTAATGTTAAACAATGCCTGGATACGAATTTTAATAAAAATTGCTATAGCCTATTTCAAGAAAATCGCTTTTTTTTCTCCTTTTGGCCTTAAGTAAACTACTCTTGATTTTAGGGTTGGTTGAATAATTCCAAAAACTCCCCGGGGGAACCTTATTAAAATCCCTAGATACCAAATTTCAGCCCGATCGCTAAACTGGTTTAGGCTCTAGGCCGAGATACAGACAGAAAACAACTTCTTCGTTTTCAGGTGGTCGTGAAACCTCAACATCCATCACAATACTCCCTCTCTACGTGGCGAAGTAACAGTGCTCCATTTTATTTCACAGAGAATACCCAACATACATCCACACACAAATTTGTAAATGTCTTACCTTACATTATCTTTTGCAAACACACATAAAACATAAAACAAAACAAAATCCAGCTCACCGCTTTGTGTCGTGTTTGAGGAGATTCAGTAGCGTGAGCTGTTGCCAGCTGGCAACTCAGCCCCCCTCCCCTCACAACTCAAGGTATAGCAACGGGAAGGGAAAGAAGGAAACATAGCACGCTCAGCACTGAAGAGTGTTTTATTGACTCTAGTCTTACCACCCGTCCAAGCTGTACACCTATCTACACTGAAAGGAGGGAGGAGCAGTTAAAAGAATGGGTACCCGCAGTTGCGTTAAATGATAGTGGCTAGCAAATGGGGGTACGCTTCCTTTCAATTCAACCTTCCTCATCCCTAACACATTAGTGTAGGCCTAATTATTACATATATGTATAGCCCGAACGGGTAGTAAGACGCGGTGCTAAAAAAAGAGATAGTGGTTATCAATTTGTGTGGAAAAAACCGAAGCACACATCTGTCTGAAATCGAACCCTGACCTCCCCATCACTGGCAAGCCATGAGCTTGACGTTTATTCCGCGTTTTCACCGACGTGTGTAACTCCTAGGTATATTATTTAAATACTTGGACAATTTTATGAAACACAGTTTTAGTGTAAAATGACATAGTCCATTGTTTACCTGGTTAACTGTGCTTCTTGCTAGAGAACATAGAGTGGTTTCGGCCAGACTGGCAAGCGAGCGACTGAGCGACTGTGTGGCCAAACTGACGAGCGAGCGCGTGATTAGCAGATAGCTCTCGATAGTTGTTGACGAGGAGGCAAAGGTTCGAATCTTAGTTCAATGAACTGAGGGTGGTTTTTGACAAGTGATTTATTGTTGTGGTTTTTCCATCCTCTATCCACGCTAATGGTGATTTTTATTTGTAAAGGCCTACTTTGATTATAATATTGAAGTATTTTAACATATCAGTTTTACATATATATCTCTATATTATATAGTTTATGGTTTTACAAATTAAATTAGGCCTTTAGTAGAAAGTGTGCTAAACCTATTCATAATTATAAAAAAGCCAAATATCCTGTAAAATTGAGAAGTTTTATTAGCACTCAATGAACCAACATACAATAATATTGCCCAGCGCCTGTAAGCTAGACTGTTCCGTCTCGAGCGCGCGCTTAAAAATAGAACCAGTTCTCAGGAGATGTTTACTACGGGGTAGTGTTTAGTTTTATAGTGATGGGTCGAACCAGCTCGTTGACGCGAGCTAGCTCACATAAGCTCACTCACTCAAAATAGTCGTTCATGAAGAGTCGTTCAAATGAGTCATGTCGTTCACCGCATGGCTGGCTCGCTCCCAATCCCTTCACCCCTTTGACGTCTAACTTGATGAGCGAGCGCTAACTAGTTATCACAATTCCCGTTCCGAGCGTGAAAATCTGTCCCTTCCCTTTCAACTTATGAACGAATTAAGATTTATGTGTAATTTATCCGAAGCCTATTGCATTTGATTCTTTAATTTTATTACTAACGCATACTACTTATAATAACTAACCTTAGCATATAACCTTTAGTGTCTAATTCACAGAATTATATCTATTGATGTTAAGAAAAATAGTTAGTTTAATATTGTAGGCTGTGCTGCAATCTAGTAACGATAGTAAGCATTTATAGTTGATTTTTTCGTAATAAAGAACGAAGAACGACAGAAGAGTCGTGAATGACAAACATTAATGTAGCACAGATCTCGTTCAAGAGTCGTTCAATTTGAATGACTCACTCAAGAGCGACCCATCACTAATTTAGTAGCCGCTACACTCATGCGATGTTTACTGCGAGGTAGTGTTTAGCAGGAGATGTTTACCTACTTAATTCATAACATAACACCTACTACCGTGAGAGCGACTAAATATTATGGAGACTACTAGCAATACAAGTAACTATATTAGAAACTATTAACAATACAAGTAACTATCGTGGAGACTATTAGCAATACAAGTGAATATCTTGGATACTATTAGCAATACAAGTAACTATCTTGGAGACTATTAGCAGTACAAGTAACTATAATGGAGACTATTAGCAATAGTAGTAGCTATTTTGGAAACTATTAGCAATACAAGTAACTACCATGAAAACAACTAGCAGTAGTAGTAGCTATCTTAGAGACAATTAGTAATACAATTAACTATCATGGACACTATTAACAATACAAGTAACTATCTTGGAGACTATTAGCAATAATAATATCATTAGATATGTTTGGTTTAATTTCCCCCGCCTAATAATATCAACAGTTGTTGAATGGCAGGAGGTTAGTGGCAAGCATAGACTACTAATGAAATACATGGTGGAAATATTTATTAGATATAATATATCTAATAAATATTTACACTATATATATTAGATATAATATATCTAATAAATATTTACACTATATATATTATATAAAACAAATTTTTTTTAAAAATAAATTACTTTGTAAAAAATATAATCTAAACAATGTTTACAGCGATGCAAGAATCACTTCTTCAATTATTATACCAAAATATAATTTAACTTTCTCTCGCGAGCCCTTGGAGGGAGGGAGTATTGTGATCCTCATAAATATTGAACTCAAGATTTTGATGAATATTTTGTTTCATGACCCACTGGATCCGGAAACATGTTTTTCTCGATGCCGTTGGTCTTGTCTGTCAGTTTGTGTGTCTGTGTGTCTGTCTATATCGTGGTCTAGAGCCGAAACCAGTTTACTGATGGGGCTAGAACTTTATATCCAGGGATTAATAAGGTTCCCTGAGGAGTTTTTATAGTTAGATATCAAACCCTAAAATTAAGGGCAGTTTACTGAAGGGTAAAGAAAGATATAATAGTTTGTTTCAAAATACTTTCCAACGATTTTATTAAAATTCGTATCTAGACCCTGTTTAACATTACAAAAAAAACGAATCTTCTCTTTTCCCCATTAAAATGACTTTGGTATTTTACATCAGCGGAAATCTACAATTTTAATAATATCTCATTTTTTTTCTTTGAATTTTAACATAGATGATCATTGTAAAGTTGTAGTGCTATTATAAAAACTTTTGTCTGAAATATCTTTTTTATAAAACCAATAGTTTCCGGGGTATTGGCAAATATATTTTTAAATTGCGATCTGGGAAATCTGTAGTAGAATGTTATGCTTTTTGGTAAACAGCTATGCTACCATTTTCGCAAAATGTTTCTGTAAAATTGTATATTATATTGTTTCAGAAACCTGAGAGTTTTAGTAAATGTCTCTATTTTTGGATAAGGAGAGAGAAAGTGTGTGCGGTGTACCATACCATTTCTCTTTCCAACTTGTGTCAAATAGCTACCCGCGCACAAACTACGAGCGATAAAATAAGTTTCACAAGACCCAATAAATTACACACCAAGCATTTGTCCCATGTTTTAAATCATTTCGAAAGTTTCACTGTTATATTTTTGTTTCCATGACACCTCAAAGCTCCCCCGCCACAAACAATGTCAGAGTGAAAATGTCACGTCACCGGGAAGTGGCGGCTAGAATGATTAGAAGGGAACTAGTTTCAAACTCCAGCTCTTGTCGGATTTTATCCTGCGTTTGACAATTTGGCGTGTTACCGGAACTGCCCGATAAAAAGCTGTTAAAGCCACAGCCCCTTGATAGTAATATTATTTATCTAACTTGTTTATGTGCGTGGGGTAATTAACGATTATAAATTATAACTAAGATTATGTAAAAATATATATGGTAATTAATGAGTAGTTTTTATTACTCCCAGGGAAAGATAAATAATATTTACTAGCTAAGAAAAATATCGCAATCACTTTCTTTGTACAACACACCCTACTGCCCATTTGGTATATCCACGCCCTACTGCCCATTTGAGATATCCACGTCCTACTGGCCATCTGGTATATCCACGCCCTACTGTCCATTTGGTATATACACGTCCTACTGCCCACCTGGTATATCCACGTCATTCTGTCCATTTGGTATATCCACGTCATTCTGTCCATTTGGTATATCCACGCCCTACTGCCCATTTGAGATATCCACGTCATTCTGTCCATCTGGTATATCCACGTCCTACTGCCTATTTTATATATCCACGTCCTACTTCCCATCTGGTAAATCCACGTCTTACTACCCATCCGGTAGCTGAGATATTGCCTTCAACAGTGTATGAGTTTGTTGTTTACTTGAATGAACACAAAACCTTCCTATATGACGTCATATATCTACATATATATATATATATACTTGTAAACATAGTTTAAAAGTTTACATTTTCCACTCTCAATAGTACACATATTATCATTGAAAGCTAAATGGCCGGGAAACAAAAGGTAACTGGTCTACGAGCGTAGAATAAATCTTTGTGAATAGAATGATGGCATTTAATTTAAGAATAATTTGTAATTTCCTTCTCTCCTGTGGGTCTCCTACTGCCGGACAGCTCCTCCCAGGAACGTTGTAAGTCCATTTGGCTTACGGTGTTTTGAAGTTTCTGATATACTATTATAGCGCTTTAAAAGCCCATTTCGGAGCCGATTAACCGGGATATTAGATAGGAGATTAACCGGGATATTAGATAGGAGATTAACCGCGATATTAGATAGGAGATTAACCAGGGATATCAGATAGGAGATTAACCGCGATATTAGATAGGAGATTAACCGGGATATTAGATAGGAGATTAACCGGGAGATTAGATAGGAGATTAACCGGGATATTAGATAGGAGATTAACCGGGATATTAGATAGGAGATTAGGCTCTAACAAGAAATTGCAACCAAGAGCGCGTTTCTGCATTATTCATATGAAAACTGTGGGATTGGATCAATAGTTCTATCATTTAAAAACAATTATATTTCTTTTCATTGTATTTTTTAAGTATAATAATACTTCTAAGTTTGGTGTTTATCAGGTGTGAGAGCTGTATTACTTGTCTAAGTTAGGTGTTATCAGTTGTGAGAGCTGTATTACTTGTCTAAGTTAGGTGTTATCAGTTGTGAAAGCTGTATTACCCGTCTAAATTAGGTGTTATCAGTTGTGAGAGCTGTATTACCTGTCTAAATTAGGTGTTATCAGTTGGGAGATATATTTTACCTGTCTACGTTAGGTGTTATTAACTGTGAGAGCTGTATTACCTGCCTAAGTTAGGTATAATATGCACTCCAATCTCAAAGTATATCATGTACCTGCACTATATCTCCAAGGTCACCGCCCCCCGCGGTCAAGGTCAGCTGACAGATGAAAGGGAGCCGGTCTTCCCTGGGTCTGTGCAGTTCCAGTTCGTACGTCTTACCAACATCTCCATGGTACGTCCGGTTACATGCTGTAACAAGCAGTCATACTTTTGGTTACATGCTGGAACAAGCAGTCACTACGTCCGGCTACATTCTGGAACAGTCATTACGTCTGGTTACATTCTGGAACAGTCATTACTTCTGGTTACATGCTGGAACAAGCAGTCATTACGTCCAGTTACATGTTAGAACAAGCAGTCGTTACTTCTGGTTACATGCTGAAACAAGCAGTCATCACTTCTGGTTACATGCTGGAACAAGCAGTCATTACGTCCGGTTAAATGCTAGAACAAGCAGTCGTTACTTCTGGTTACATGCTGGAACAATCAGTCATTACGCCCGGTTACATGCTGGAACAAGCAGTCATTACTTCTGATTACATGCTGGAACAAGCAGTTATTACGTCCAGTTATATGCTGGAACAAGCAATGAACGTATTATCATGACCGTCTTTTATAGCTTATAAGAGAGCACCATTAAACTTATTAGTAATACATTCAATATAAACTTGTATAGTCTGTTCACAATAAGCTAATATATTTCACTAACAAGAAGTGAATCAAGTAGCATCTCCTCACGTGTATTATTTAGTGCTGAAAGTATTTGGTCATAAAAAACATAATATTTGACATATTTTATAAAGTAAAGCTGAACAAAGTGCAATTAATATCAGTAATGGACCTTTACAAGTTATTCTAAAATAGAGAAGCTATTGGAACGTACTGTACCTCCAGCAATATCGAGACTAGGTTCATAGCGAGACGGTATTATCTCTGCACTGAGAACAAGAGATGTTGATATACTGTACATAGCCGTGTATTCCCCGTGAACCCCTCGGGGAGAGGAGCTCACTAGTTTAAGTGTCGAATTAACAGAGAAACAACCTTCCTTTCACGCACACTCTCAGTAGGGGGGGAGGGAAAGGGGGAATGAAAGGGGGGTATAATGTTCCACCGGTAATAAAGTGATCATAGCTTCATTACTGTTTTTTCGGTAAAATGATTGAATGTAGTCAATGATCCTGCAACTAGCAGTAGCCCACCTTGTGGAAAACCGACCAGATGTCGAACTCTGACCTCTCCGTCACCAGACAATATGAGCTTGTCGTTTAGTCCGCGTACTTACCGATGTGAGTTATCCCTGACTGGTGTAAATGTGTATCAAGGTACTTTGGGGCCTTACAGACACATATAGAGCAGGCTTATATAGAGCAGGGCGATGTAGAGCTTGAACTAGAGTCATAATGTGTCCATCTAGTGAGAGTTTGAAGAATAAAACCTATTTCACGTTAACTTTAGCAGGATTTGTGAGTTTTAGTGAAGGATGACCTAGAACGTCACTTGGCGGTATCACTTTCTAAAATAAGGGTACAATAAATATTGTGTTTTTTAGTACTTACGACACTTAAAAAACTAGCAGTAAAGAACAGGACAAATTGTAAAAGATCTCCCCGAAGCAGCGTTGCAATTTTTTAAGTGGCAATGAAAGCGACCTTAACCGATTTCCTTCTAAGAAGGTAAATCGTCCCAGGGGGCGTGGTGAGGCTTACAAGAAGTCCTCACGGCAGCCTTTGGAGCAACACTAGTGATAACATCAACACACAGAATTGACGTGTGTTCAATGGCGTACTAGGGGGGGGGG
>CABFWB010004216.1:21329-49328 GCA_902151455.1 Timema bartmani
CACATTCACAAGTTGTGATTAATACACATCTTGTCAGAGGTTAAGGAAGGTTTGGCAATCAGATAAATCTGTGCCGGGACCGAGGATTGAACCCCGGACCCCCAGCACAGAAGTCTGACACCTTACCCCTAGACCACCAGGTCACCTACTTGCTAATAAAAGGTGGTATAAAACTCGAAGCAATGTATAGTTATGAAACCTGTCATCTTAAGCAAATGATTTGGAAAATCATCTAAGTGTTTTAAATTACATTACTTTAAATTTATCAAACAGCCAGAGCTACGCTGCATTAATAAATATATCACCTTTATAATCCATTAAGTAACCAAAACAAAAAATGGGTGGTATAACAAACACCAATAACCTCAATATCAAGACAATTAAATTCTAATATGCCTAACAACAAATTAATTAGTGATTGTGGTAATCTTGAATTTTAAGTGACATGACAGACGCTAGCGCCCAAGTGGCGACAGAAATTACTAAGTGATTCATATCTATAGTTACTTCAAATCAAAGAACACTTAAGTTAGAAAAGATAGCAACGGCTATGTTGGCAAATATAAAATATTTATGGTAATTTAAAGTCCAAATATAAACATGCCATTGTTAATGTCCGTAGACAATTACGTAAAATTGATTGTCCAGATTTTGTCCGATTGCCAGAGAGCACCTTCCTTGGAGCGTCGAAATCAAATAGTCGAGTTTGTATACAGAGACGTTGATATATATAGGGACTCGTTGCTAGGGAAGGCTGGTAGGAAATTTGAACACTTAGTCGGTGACGTCATTTAAGCCATCTTGTAGCTAATAGGGGATCACGTACGCCCGTTGTTTACGTCGGCCCTTTACACCTCTTCCATCGACACATCTTCAGTCACACCCTGTTTTGGTGGTAGAGCAGGTATCGTCCGCCAGAGGCCCGGATCGTCGCCGTCCACTGCTCGATGGAAATCTTGGCCGGCCCATTTCTGTATAACTTCGACCTGGGCAGTCACAACATCTGCTGTGGGCTCACCATAGCTCACTCAGCCCAATCGTCGAACTAGGACGCGACGGGTGTAGGCCCGATGTGGAGGTTGTTCTAGCCAGAAGATACAAAAGTTAAGTGCATGAACACCTTTAGATTGCAGGGAGTTTATCCTTATATTATATGATTTAATATTGTTCTTGCTATAGATCGAGATTACCGTCAACTACACTAGGGAAGAGTATCATTGCAGAAGGATTATTAGTCTCGAAGTGGGTAGTATGAATTCAATAGAGAATCTATACGTGAAGGTTAACATGTGGGTGGGCAGTATATTGTATCACAATGTTACAATACCTAAACTTATGTTTCGTTCCAACATCAATCCTGGATCCTGGCTTCACTCTTGAAAATGACAAGATGGCCAATGAAGCAGAGATCGGGGTTCAAATACCTGTCAGGTATACTCAGAGTGGCGTTTCTTAAATGGTTTTATAATATCTCTCCATGTTAATGAGGGTAGATTACCTCTAGAATTCTACCTTCCTCATTTCTACTCTATTAGATAAATATAATAAAAAATAATTAGAATAACTACGATTAGATTCTATTACCCTACAAAATGTATACTAAAAAGGTAACATTTTAAAGAAAATTTACCAGCATTTGCATAGAGGGTGAGTGGTAAACCATGTAGGAAAAGCAACCCTAAGTAGACCTGACTGGTATTCGAACCCCATCTCCCCAACATCGGCCGTCTAGTTTACTGAGAGAATGACTATTTAGACAATGCAGCCACCATAACGTATGTATAATAATTGCATTTATATACAAACACATTAGATTTATCAGAAGGGAAAAGGTATAGGCTTAAATTCACCTACCTTCTGTGAATAATTAATGATATTTGAAGCTTTACTTTTCATAACATGCTGCTGGTATGAAGAACTAACACTATTTATGAACTCCTCAAACTTGCCTTTAGATAAATTCTGTACTTTTGCTTCTTTCCATTTCACTACAACATCTTTTTGATACTCTTCCACTATTGTTTCTGGATATCGCTTTTTATATGCAAGCAATAAACAAGTCTCCTTTTTTTGAAGAAATTATTTTTGTTTCTGTACAAACACAAGTGATTATTCACGGCCTATGTAAAAGAATGTGCAGTAGGCATTTAAATTATACTCAAACCCAACTATACTTATAAATTAAGGCCGCTTCGACTGACAGCTGCTATCCAACTAAAAGCACGTGAGGGGGTCAGTAGTTCGGACAAATCTAAACAAGTACCGTGAGTATAAACATGTCACTGTCATCCGCATGAACATGTGTGTTTCCGACTGCTTGGCGTTCGTAGTCTCGGGCAGACAATGCCACCTAGGCGAATTCGAAATATTGATAAACAAAAAGTAAGTGCTAAGCTTGCATTTTAAATGCCACAGATATTCGGAAGTTATCCATAAGTATGTTTATCAAAGGTGAAAACATGAACAATAATATTGTTTTTCAACATTAGAATTTGAGTTTAAGACCTGTGTTACGTAACACTTTGATGTATCCCACCCTTCCCCCATGTAACAGCATGTAAACATTAGAGCTCCCCCCTTCCCTCTCAAAGCGTTACGTGGTTTATGGACGACCCCAACTCCCCTTAACTTTCCCTAGAGTACAGTGACGTGCAGTGTTATACTTGCTTTCTTGGAGGAGTTTTAACTCACAAGTTGAGCTTCACTCATTGACACTATTGGCTTCATGCGAAGTTTTTAAATAATTTAATAAATACTAATAAGTTTGTGTGTGCTAACTCACATATGTCATCTAGACCAGTGATATTACACCTTTCTTGTTCGCACACTTCTAGTTTCTCTTCTACTTTGTTCCCCCAAAACTGCTGGTGCGAAATGCAAGCTGTAAATATTCTGTAGTCGAGCGCGGTGGTCTTGAGGTAAAGTGCTCGCCTCAGGACCCGATGTTCGTGGGTTCAAACCCAGCCGGGGTCAGCACAGCTTCCTTCGGAGGGAAAGTAAAGCCATCGCGAGGCGTCGGTACCAAGTCGATTGTGGAAGGTGTGGGGAAATAACTTTCCCGGAAAAATTGGTAGAGCCTTTCGTTCTCACTCATAGAACTTCTCATGCGCTGATGTAATCAATAGGTTTAGAAAGTGCATGCAAAACACGTCAAAAAAAAAAATTGTAATCTACATCTAAAAAAAATTATTTCCAAAATAATGTATCAAATAATAAGTTTTAAGTGAGAAATACATGTATATGTGTGTAGGCCTATATATTTGAAATTTTTCGTGCCCCTTAATATTTTTTTGCGTACCTCAGTTTGAGTACATAACAATGATTTATACTATTGTTGGACGTTAATTGAAGTTGCTCTCTTAGTTTGACTTAATACCCATCCACTTTCATAGCTTAGAATATATTTGCTAACTATACTGATTCATTAGTATATAAATAGCTGGATGTTGTGATTTCTGACATATTTAGGCTTGATGTTTTTCAGAAAATTCAACTTTTCGTTTCCTTAAAATAAACACACATATATTACTTGATGGTAAGGTAAATAACACCTCGCACGGGTGTTTACAACTTGACAAGGAGGTGTTTATAGGTGTATCTTTTCTGTAGACTAGAGCTAACAGACGGTCGTACTTAAGATAGCTTGGGTGGCAAGTTGTGGAATAGTTCCAGTTTTGTGAAATGTTCTCTCTTGACAATCCCAGTCAATATTACTTGGCGTGATGAGTACATACGAAGCTAGAAGGTGAGTATACTTCTGTTGCTGACTGTACAATCGGGAGCTGGAACGCAGAACAAACACTGTGGCGGAAGTTGGATGAATTAGAACGTAAGGAACACACAGCATCAGCCGCCGAGTCAAGATTTGACCGGAGACCGGGTAAAACAAGGCTTGGTTCACAATTATACTCTTCCCACACCTGTAGCTTAGTGGTAAGGGATACCTTGTTAAAGATACCAGAGTTGACCGGAGACAATAAAACAAGGCTTGGTTCACAATTATACTCTTCCCACACCTGTGGCTTAGCGGTAAGGGATACCTTGTTAAATAAGATTTTACCGTGGACCAAATAAAACAAGGCTAGGTTCACAATTCTACATTTCCCGCCCCTGTAGCTTAGTGACAAGGGATGCCTAGTTAAAGATACAATATTTGACTAGAAATTGAATAAAACAAGGTTAGATTCCCCCGGCTGAGATTCAACCCCCAACCTCCCTATCACCGACAAACTAGACTATGAGCCTGACATTAAGTTGGTGAGTCCATCTAATCTATATTATTTTAAATTCGAGTTTGGAAGAAGTCTTGTGATTTGTAGGTCCACGTTAAATACCCCAAAGCTGCAAACCAATAAATTATAACAATCAATGGTTGAATAGTTACTCCATCAGTAGCGCGCATTATCTGATCATATGACAAGTGGGAAAAAGAGAGAAATATTGATAGTTTTCAGAAACTTGAGAACATTAACAAACGTATTGATGAATGTTGAATCCAGCCCCTGTTCTAAAACACACCTACGAGGTCAACTAACTCTCCTGGCAATATTCAGGCGGGGTCGACCCAGATTGCCTTTGGACCATTTCCAACAAAAATAAAAATCCTCCCCCAGAGGCTAATTAGAATATCAACTTCATGATCCTTTATTAGCATTTCATATTCTGTCTGTGCTGAGAGTTTCCGTCCAAATATCACCTTGTCCTCTTGTTTATATCTTCTGTAATGTGTATCTTGTGTTATTACAAGGATAGGAGATCCCTCTTGTTTATATCTCCTGTAATGTGTATCTTGTATTATTACAAAGATAGGTTCCTCTTGTTTATATCTCCTATAATGTGTATCTTGTGTTATTACTGTAATAGGAGATCCCTCTTGTTTATATCTCCTGTCATGTTTATCTTGTGTTATTACAAAGATATGAGGTCCCTCTTTTTTATATTTCTTGTCATGTTTATCTTGTGTTATTACAAATATAGGAGGCCCCCTTGTTTATATTTCCTGTCATGTTTATCTAGTGTTATTACAGTAATCTTGCTTATATCTCCTGTCATATTTATTTTGTGTTATTACAATGATAGGAGGATAGTGTAAAGTAAGCTTGCTACCTTTAAGTGGAATAAAAAAATAAAAAAATAAAATAAAACCCAACCACAAAATATTAGTTAGTATTTAAGAACATTATTTAGGGCCTATACATAAAATATATTAGAGTGCAAGTGTTTAAAGTTGCATAAAGAATCTTACATAAATTCAATAAAGGCTGAAGTGTATGGTTTGAAGTTTAAACCATACGCGCTGTGTTGAACTATCTTTCTGGGTGACGTCACAGGAACCACTATGAGCACACCTTGTTCGTACCGCTATGACATGCAGCTAGCTCTGCAGTCAGGGCTTGACCTAGATTCTCTTTGGCTGACTTCCAACCCCACCATCACACCCTGCTCCCACTCCAATAAAGCGACCTCCATGGTTTATTCCATACAACAATGGCACACTAAATGTGCTGACTGTTGCATGCCTTATACCTACACACACAATGTAGATGCTCCGCCAATAACCGACACAATGAAATGATTTTGTAGCCAAAGTTGGACAAAGAAAGTGCACCAATTATTATTAATGGCCGGCGACAATCATTCATCAAAAATATTACCAGACTTTATTTTATAATAGAATGCATTTTTGCAGTTTCCATAAATTGTAATTAATGTTTAATTTTATTTACTATTTTAACAATTACCAGTTTACGTATTGCGGTTTACACAAGTATTGACAGGAATTTTGCATGGGAAATAACTTTGGAGGCTTTTTACAGTCCAATCTTCATAAGAAGAACCTTATCTGACAGCTACTAGATCTACTTTCATGTATCCATACGTCAAGTTTTGTGATCTGCAACTGTCACTTCTGATAGATATTATAAATAATCATAAAATATCAATAATAATATAGTTGCATGTTATCAATGTTGACTGAAATAAAATATGTTTGTATTTTCTGAACTTATTTGTCTTTTTTCAATTACTATTTTGTTGTTTACTCTCTTAAATTGAACACCTTTTCATACTATTTACTAATTTTCTTTATCGCTATTTGATTGGGCTAGGAACATCATAAAAATAAAGCGTTTTCCGCGATCGAGACAGAATTAGTACACTTTGAATATATCTGGGGTTCGTAAAATTCACTGACAGCTAAAAACAACCTTGATGGCCTCTGTGGTGAGATTTGTGTGTTTTTCAGACCTGTTTGTAAATGAGGGAATAGTTTTTACGTCACACACTAACAAATGTTTGAGAGTAAGGTTTTCCTTGAATGACTCTGTTGAATGAGGGCCGTAGGGAAGGGGGTTGAACCTCCCATCCAGTTTAAAAGGAACTGTTCTAAACATAAAAATCAGTTTTGAATTGACTTAAAGTGCTTTATATCATAATTAGTGTTTTAAGTAGAATGAAGTTCAGAGAATGCCTATAAATTGCCCGCATGGACATTGAAAAGAAATTAAAAAATATAATTATTTAATGGGAAGGGGTTTGTAACCCCCAAACTAATCCCCTTACCTCCTTGGCACGGCCCTGGTATTTCTTCTATATTTATTTATTTCGATAAAATTGTTTTCTTCCTTTCTTACCCCATCTCTTTCTTTATTCAGCGATATTTCCGCCCTTTCCTTCCAGCTTTCGGTTTTCTTTTCCTTCAATCCTATTTTACTCTCCTCCTGAATTCATTTCCTCTCTCTATCCTATTTTCCTCTTGGATCCAAACCCATATTTGAAGAAGACCCTCTTTCCTAAACACTCTAGGGAAACAAAATCAAATTACAGAAGTTCGTTTTACCGTTGATAAAAAATGGGAGGGGCCTTCCTTTTCTATGATACAAACGTTTTCGGATGTTTTTTTTTGCTGTTGAGGAAATTGTTGTTATTTTCTTCCAAATGGGATAAACTTCAAAAAGATTTTCGGGGTAGGGAGTATACCTACTATTGGTAGGAAACAGCATTTTGAAAGTAATAAAGAAGGTTCTATAACGTAATTTTAGGGGCAAAATAAAAAGAAAAACATTCATTTTATTGCATCAATTCACAAAATACAAAGTTTGCCAAAATAGCTGAGGACAGTGATATAAACGTCACCGGTTGTAATTCCTCCCCCCTCCCCCCCCCTCCCCTCAGTTATCAGCAGTCTCACCTGCTTTGGTTGTCAAATACCTCAATGCGTTGGTCTCGCATTAAACTGCACTGCCGATAAATGGGAGATAAGGGTTTGGATCCCGGTTGAGTCTATTGAGGGTGGTTTTCCTAAATGGCTTTATAAGCTCTCTCAACCCAAATGCAGGTACACTTCCTCTAAATGTTCAAATGTGAAACCGCAGTTTCAAAAACCGACAATTTCTTTCAGCGGCAATTTCTCAAGTTCTACCAAATATAATTTAATTTTAAATAATTTTTTCTTGTAACCTTTTGGAGAGAGAAGTATTGTGACCATCAAAAAAAAATCGAATTTAATATTTTGATGTATGTCGACGTTTCATGACCCCATTAATCCGTTTTTTGTAATACTCTTTGTCTGTTAACTGGGAACTATAGCAGAAACCATTCTACCACTCGGGCTGAAACCTGGTACTCAGTGTTTTATAAGGTTCCCCAAAGGGGGTTCTAGAACTAGCTATTCAACACTAATATTAATGGTAGTTTAATTTAATTTTGCTCAAAATTGGTTCACGATTTTTATTAAAACTCGTATCTAGACACTATTTAACATTACAAACAAAATGACACGTCCCATTTCCCATGAAAATGGCTTGGAAAGTTTTATATAAGAGAATTGTTCCAACTTTGATCACATCCACAATTCCTAGCAATGAAAGGATGTAGTTAAAAATAAATAACTTTTATTTGAAATAATATTTTATAAAATCAATATTTTCCCAAATATAGGCCAATGTATTTTTTAAATAGAGATTTAGGGAAATGGGGAGTTGAACATACAAAGAATAAATAATATGTTTCTGTAACAGTGTCTATCACTTCACGTATTCTCTTTGATGAAATACGATGTACTTTTTCTTCCACTGTGTTTCTATAGCAATGTTTTACATATGCTACGAGTTATTGGTATAATTTAGATAAAGAAGCGAGGAAGTTTGTGCGGGAATTGGGTCTATTTTATTAGATAAAAATATTCACTACAATGATTTTTTAAAAATTTTTAGCGCCACGTATTACTACGTATATACTAATCATTATAATGTGATAGGGATTATAAAGGTTATATTTAGAGAAAGTGTACCCGCATTTGCGTGGAGAGAGAGAGTGTAAAACCATTTAAAATCACTCTGAGTATACCTGACCGGTATCGAACCCTGATTTCCCCGTCATCGGCAGTATAATCTATGTCCAGAGTGACGCCTTATACCATGTGGCAACAGAACCGGGTTATGAGATTTAACATACTAAAGTATACAAATTTTGTCCAGCGAAACTTCAACCTAGTTATAGTTTATGTTAACCGGAGAAAGTATGAGCTCTTTTATGACAGGGTACCTGATTTAATAAAAAGTTGTTGAAGTCTCTAAAAAGGTATCTCGTTGTGGAAATGCACAAAAATCACCAAAAATGTAATCTGTGGCTGGGCTTTGCTACAAACTCTGTGACTTGACCGTTTTTCCGCTTAATAACGACTTTTGTGCTTGTGTGTGTTGTTTATGCTGACCAGTATGATCCGATTTCACCCTCCTTCAACTGTTCCCTTTACGTAACTTTGTTATACAGCAATATTTGCTGTCAGTACAGCAAACAGCAAACTCGGGACATGATTACATCTTCATGTTACAATCTCACCTTATCTTGGGTTGGATTCACGCACCTCATAAAAATATACACAATTTCTTCACCACTAACTCTTTACGAGCTGCGGATTTAACGAGCAGGGACTTGGAGGCTTAAGATGTGCGACAT
This sequence comes from Timema bartmani, assembly GCA_902151455.1. Lineage (NCBI taxonomy): Eukaryota > Metazoa > Arthropoda > Insecta > Phasmatodea > Timematidae > Timema > Timema bartmani. Next base: position 30,288 of record CABFWB010004216.1, read on the forward strand.
TAGGTTAAAACACCTTACTTAGACTTTCCAACAAGCCAGGCTCACAAGAACTGACTCACACATATAAAAATATTGTAAATGTTTTTTCTATACCCCCTACACGCAATTGCGAACACTATTGTGGTTGATTTTATAAATGTGATATATTATACGAAAACATTATTTGATTAAATCTATAAAGTAACATTTGGTTGCATACAAGTATAATTTTGTGAATTATCAGCACAGAAGAGAGTTGAAAACACAGATTAATTATTGTCTTTTATAATTATATCAAAGATTGTTCATTTTTATAAGATACATCTTTATATATAATTTGATAAGCCCGTTTCCGGTAGTAGAAATTACGAGGAAATGACTGAACAGATTTTGACAAAGGACCACTCATTTTAACAGTCAGGAGTACAGGATGTCGGGGAAAATAGTAGTTTTCCACGAAAACCCGATTATCACAGAGAATTTTCAGTTTTTTTTATTCTTTGTGTAGTCATCATTGAAACCGTTATTTGCTGCATGGCTGTAAATCTCTAAATAAAATATATCTCTTTGTCTAAAAATAATAACTCAATCATTATTTGTTGATCCGAGCACATCACAATTTTCTCTTTGGATGAGTATTTATCTTTGGGTGCTGGTCATAGCACATCTACATATTGAGATTCCTAAACTGGGGAAACATTTATTTTTATTGGAATGTTGCTGTCGTTAATTCGCATTTAAATCAATAATATTGAGCATAATTCGAAAATTAAAAGTTTAAGTTGTTAAGTTCGTGAAAATATTGTTTACGTTTGGTTTCGCCCATGATAAAATGATGTTTAAATATGTTTTGGCATGTATTATAAGCTCAAAATCGATAAAACGATCTTGAATAATGTTTAGAGATAGCCATTTTAACCTTATAAGTATGAGTGTTGGTGTTTATTTTCTTTTCAAATAATTGGTTTTGATGTTCATTTTTCCAAATAATGGGTTTTAATGTTATTTTATTCAAATAATGGGTTTTTATGTTCCTTTTGAGTGTATAGTAACACAATACAAGTACATAAGTTAAACTGTTTTCATTTTACCGCTTAATTTTGAAGATATGATATTTAAAAGTAATGTTTTGTGTACCACATCTGTATTTTCCCATTATCTCTCTCTATTAGACTCTCTCAAGCTCTCACACACTCTCTCACACTATCTTCCTTTACAAACACACAAACACACTATATCACACTCTCTCATATATTCTTCTCTCATTCTCTCTTTCACACACTCTCTACCCTCACATATATTCTCTATCACACAATCTCTCTAACATTATCTTTATTATACTCTTTCTTAAGCTCTCTCTCCAATGATCACTCACTCTTTTTCAAACGCTCTCTTTTTCTAAACGCTCTCTAGCTCTCAAACCCCTGCTTTCTTTCTCTCTCTCTCAAGCGCTCACTCTCTCAAACGTTCTATATCTTGAACGCTTTATCACAAACGCTCTCTCTCAAATTTTCTCTAAATCACTCTCACTCTCTCTCTATCTCAATCTCACACTCTCTATTTTAATCTCACTCTCTGTCTCAAACTCTCTCTCAAACTCACTATATCAATTTTTCTCTCTGAAACACTCTCTTTCTCAAACACTCTCTCACTCTAATTATATCTCTCTAAACTAATTTATCACTATCTAAACTCTCTAACCTTCTCTCTCAAACCCTCACAAACATTCTCTCACGCACTTTATTACGCATTCTCACTCATATATTCTCTTTATTTCTCTCTCACACACAATATCTAACTTTCTCTCACACACAATATTTCTCTCCTCACTCATACACCCACTCTTTCCCTATTCTCCTAGTATTTATCTTTCTAACACAAACACGTATTCTCACTATCACTCGCTCACACTCACTCGCTCACACTCACTCGATCTCACTCAATTGCTCATTCTCAGTCTCTTACACTCACGATCTCACACCTCACACTCACACTCTGATTTTCACTATCACATTTTATTACTTTCTCTATCATATGTTTATATATCTTTATAATAATTTGATATGCCCGTTTCCGGTACTTGAAATTACGATTAAATGGCTCAACCAGTTGTGACAAATATCATTTTAAAGGTGAGGCGTCTAGGATGTCGGCGAAAATAGTAGACTAACACTAAAAACAAATTTTCTTAGGAAATTTCTAATCTTTTCATTCTGTGTGGGCTGTGGCTCATCTGTACAATCATTCTTTGTTTACATAACCATGGAAACCATGATTTGTTTATAATTGTACATCGGAAAATAAAATATATCTCTTTGATTAAAATAATAACAGCTCAATTGTTACTTGAGTGGTTTGGTGCAACGAACAGGTAAAGATCTGAGAGAGGGGTTGTTTGAAAGTTCTCATTGTGGAGTGAAAGGCAAAAACATAGTTTCTGATTCAAATTAAATGTCGAAAGCTAAAAATCTACTGTGGAGTTAATAGCTTTTGACGAGTAAACGTTTAACTAAAAAGTCAAGTGAGGGCTTGTTATATAGACCATTTCCTAATAAAAAGTGTAATAACGCGCAGCCATTAATGCGACGATCCACAAGTTTACTACATTTTTGTGTGTTTTATATTCGAGTTTCAATTAGATAAACTTTGTTATAACGTGGACTTTGAGCGTATAATCTTCCCTCCTTCAATATTAAATGATTATATGTCCTAATAGTAGTCAGCTGAGTATGAAGTCACAATCCTTCTCTCCTGGAAGACTGGTGGTTAAATTACAACTCTTTCACAGTCCCTTTCGACCGACAAACATTACATAGTGACATGTGTCACACCCCCAAACCCAATTAGACCCTTCTCTCAGCCATGGTCCAGTCCCCGTCTGCGTGCCTTCATTTCACCAGTAAATTCAGCCTTGAAGGTAATTAAACCCGTGACTATTGTTTTTATTAGTCCCTCTCTCGTACTATCTCACTCCCTCTAATGTTGTGTTATCAAGTTGGCAACCTCCCCTCACCCCCAAATAGTTGTGGTCAGTTTGCTCTCCTATAATACTGACCATGAATTGTTCAAATAAAACAAAATGTCACCGCTGGGTTTTAACAGAGTAGGGAAGAGAAATTTCTTCAGTTAATATTCATAGACTTATAGAGAACGGAGCACAAATAATAGTTAAAACCTTCCCAAACTCTTCATTATTTATATGCCATATATCATCGATATGGAACTGCTTTCATTTTTGATTCATTTACTAAAATTATATCATATTAATTTAAGGATATCACCTACTTGAAGTGAAATATTCTGATACTATTGTAAAGTCAGTTCTGAAGCTTTCAAACCACTAAAACAATCCTCAACTATCTTATAATGTTCTGTTGTGACCCTAACACTGCTCTACTTCTTATGGTAATGACAGTTCTGAAGCTTCCAAACCACAAAAACAATCCTCAACTATCTTAGAATGCTCTCTCGTGACTGTTTAAAATTACTTTTTGTCTGAGGAAGGCTATATATATTTTCAAAACCATTTACTTTGACTTCTTAATTGAGACCTTTCGCGTAAAACGTCCCTGGAAATGAGAAAATTTCACATTTTAATCTTTTTAGTTAAAAAAATTTAAAACACAGTAAGCTTTAAGAACATTATATTAATGTCACTTGTCTGGAAAGATTTGTTACTATATACACTGTTCCATGGCCTGCAGTAATCTCTCACCTATATGAAAGTGTTTGTCATATCTACGTTGCTCCATGCCAGGACTACAAGTGTTTGTTCCTATTTTCATTGCTCCATTATAGAGCTGCAAGTGTTTGCTCCTACCATTGTTGCTCCATGCCAGGACTACAAGTGTTTGTTCATATCTCCACAGCTCCATGCCAGGGCTGCAATAAACCCTGGGAACAACTTGACCACGCGGCTCACTGCACAAGAGATGTAATATTCAGACCAAGTGCTTGAAACACTTAAGCCTGGCGGATAGGAATTACAATGTGGACTCTATAGAAGAAGACCCCAATTGCCCCCCTTCTATGCCCCCTATATGCCCCCTCGGTAAAAAATATGGGACCCAGATTGCGGAGGAGCGCTCTCGTGTAAACAACCGCTAAAGTGGGTACCGGGAATATTTCAATAGTAACAAGAGACGTCCATCGTGAGTTGTTCCGCGTATCACTGAGCTACCGCCACTATACATGGGCTAGTGTGGCAAGGGAAAGGTACAACGTAAAGGAAATATACTCGCGGGAAAGGAGAGTGGGAAACCATTTAGGATAAAAACACCTTCAGTACAACGGGCCCGAGATACAAACCCTGACTTCCCTGTAATTGGGAAACATCCTTGTAACCATCAATCCACGTTGTTGAGGCCACGTGGTCAAAGGTGTCAGTCTCATCTTGTCTAGATTGCCTGTGGCGGTATGACGGCACGCGTTGGACGTACTTGGTTGTGATCCTGACTGGTTTAGTATACTACCTGATGCTCTTGCGTTAGTTACTCGGCACTGTATTGCTTTGTTCGGGTGCCGAGTCTTTACGAAACTACCAAAGTTTATTATTATATTATATCATTGCTTATTAAGCTACGAGGCTATAACATATAAAATGAATACTATAGCTACCAACGTAGGTGGCTTTATTAAAATTTACTCGTGGGTAGCATATTGTACATTATTATGTCCGTACTTAAAAAATAACAAAAGAAAGTGAAAAAAAAGGGAAGCTCAATAGTCTATGTCTCTTTAAAAACTCTGTGACCGAGAAATTCTGTAAAAGTTAGCATGAAATCTGTTTTTGCGAGGTTATTAAGGTTTGAAGCCCGACCCGGTGTACTGAGATGTATTTTTTACTAAGTGGTTTATATAGCCCTCTCTCCACTCAATTGGCTGATGCATTTCCTCTACATTATACCTTCCTCATTCCTACTCCATTAGCTTAGCCAAATGTCCACAACCTTAACTGATGGTGAGACTTAAAGCACGGGAAAACAAAACTGTCCTACTTAGATCCAAACTGTGACCTCTTGTAAATCTTCTGCGTGGGTGGGGGAGGGGGAGGAGCTCTTTCTTTACAGTCGATTAACACTATCTTAAGGTTATTAGCTATCAGCGTCTGGGACAGACACACCTCACCTTGCCAGCAACCTCTTTCAGACGGGTCACGATCTCGTGCACAGCTGAGGCCAGCTAGGGGGGGGTTGTGTACTTGTGTTATCTCCCTTCATCAGTATGGTTGGATGTACCAAGGGTTGTTATAGATTACAAGGGTTGGTTAGCCCTCCCACCCCATCGTAGCAACACTTGATTATCTTATTAGAGCCACTACCAACGCCCCCTCTACTTCGCCCGAGAATTGGACCGAGGCCTGCTATTTGGAGGGCTTTGCCCCGGTATTCAATACCTCCAATTAGTAACCTGCCTTTTCACCACGAAAGGTGGTTTCGCCCTGGCATAGCAAGGGAAAAACGACCCAAAGTGTAAATTACCGCGGGCTATATTCTACACGGTCTGACCGAGTGTTTCCATTCCGCCTTGGATTAATTATAAAATATGGGGGGTTTTGTGCAAACTAAACATAATTTAGGGTGGTTGATCACATTGGAGGGGTTGGTTAAGTGGTTTGTACGCCTCACTAACCTAGGAGTCTGGGGTTACACACCGACTGGGCAAACTGGAAGAGAAATGGGGGGCAGGCACTCTTCCGAGGGACATTTACCTCAAGATTCCCTTCCTAAATCCTGTTCTCTTAAAATATTTAGCGTGAGAGTACTCCACGTCTTACTACCCGTCCGAGTTATAAGCGTTTAATTGCATTACTGGGATAGCGATCAATAATGTATAATTATATTATAATTGTACCCGCATTTACATGAAGGGAGGGTGATAAACCATTTAGAAAAGATACACCCTCAGTATATCTGGCCGGGATTTGAGCCCCAACCTCCTCGTCATTGGTAAACCAAATTAGATTAACCTAACATTTAGCCCGCGTACCCACAAGTGCCGGTATATATGTATAAACAAATGACGACAGAAGTCACGAGCCGACTGCGGGGGAAGGGGGACAGACGGTTACTGCCCTGGCCGAGAAAACCAAGGAGAGGTTTGAATCCTGGTTGTGACACTTCAATTGTTGTTTATATCAGGCAGGACAAGAGCAGACCTACGTCGGTGGTCACGTAGACAGGACGTCACGCTCATATAGTCTGGCTTACTGGTGAATGGGAGGATCGGGTTTATTGAAGGTGTGTAATCCTAAACTCTTCTTAACGTTCTCCCTTCACGCGAATGTGGGTACATTTCCTATACAACTTCATCTTCCTCAACCCTTACCCCAGTTAAAATTGGGATATCCTGGACGGGTGGTAAGACATGGTGGGACAAATAAAAAAGAATGTGATTGGGTCGAGATTTAATAAAATCAGTAAGCCCCAGGCACCAATGACTGAACAACACGCATTGACAATCGGTTCAAATGAAAACAAAGGACGGCTTCAAATGTGTGTTGTTGTGACATTTTGTTAATTAACGGTGTTTTGAAATGCTGAGTGTGGATACATACAGGATGTGATACTGGCCTGCGGACAATCCACATAAAACAGGTCCGGGTTACTTTATTTAGAATTATTCTAGACAGAAAACAACTCGACCTGAATACGTGGAAATACACCCTCCTTCTCCTGGTAGTGCAAGATAGAGTTAGACACAAAGTGCTCACACAAGCTCTGATAGTCAAATCTATCAAATATAGACTCGGGACTAGCCGAGGGACTTGTCTGTCACTACAACAAGCTATCATAGTCACATATAGGGGAGAGTCGGTGAGTACCGATCAGCAAGTTAATACCAATCAGATTTTTACCCAATGGATTTCACATGAACGAGGTTCTGATTAGTGCTGTTCCCTAGCGAGGCATATTGTAACGATGCTTGTTGACAGTTGGAGACGAAACGCTTTGCTGTTTGGACGTTAGTGGAATATTTAAGATTTTATCGTTTTCAAACTTTTGTTGTGCTTCAACAATATTAACAGCAAGGTGCTTTTTAATTTAACATTAATATGTCTTACCACTACTATACTTAATAGTATCTATTGTTGCATAATTCCTTTACAAGATTCATTAAAATACAGCCAACTGGTTGTCTTTACCGCCATTTTTGTTTGATTAGAGTGTATCGGGTAATACCGATCACGCTTTGCGGCTAGTGCCGATCAGCATATCAAAATGATTGGTATTACCCTTCATTGATTTAAATACATCTAAACTGTAAGAACAATTATTATGGAATAAATTATACATATGTACATATATATATATATGCAACATTTTTTAATTACCACTTTGGCTTTACTAATGAAACTCTCTCCATTCTATGCTGTACATACGCCAAAATTAAAGAAAGCTAGAGAAAAAAAGATAAGAGAAGAACAAAATAAAAAAAGAGCTGAAAATAAAATTCTGAAAAATCGTGGTGCAGAATTTAGTAGAATTAAAAAACCTATTAAGAAAAAACTCGAAGGAATATCACATTCGAAAGCTCCTCTGAGGAGGGATGTTTAAATCAAGATTAAATTTGTGGATGCACTTAATGATATCTGTCCACTTTTGGATTCCTCTGAAAATGAATTGTGCTCTGTTTGTGAAGAATTTGGTAGAAACAATGGATCATGGTACCGAGGTGTTGTGTGCACCAAATGGACACATGCTGAGTGCAGTGGCTGGAACAATGAAGAGGGTTACAGATGTGACCAATGTAGCCTCTCTCCAGTGAATCATACGATCTAAATAACTATTATACTAAATCATTACTTTTTAAAAGAAAGTTAAAACTTAAAAAGAAGACAAGAGACTTTTTAATATTTATTCAGTTAATAGCTAAAAGTTTTGTTTAATTACTAGTATTGATTATTTTAAGGTTAAGCCTAGGAAATAAAGTTCATAAAATAATGTTTCCATAGGTCAGTTAAGGGATAAGCTTGTAAAATAAAATTAATAATATCTCAGGAGTTTTAATAAATTAAGAAATAAACAAATAGCTACTTTTTATTTTTGTACTATGATTTCCTCAGTCACCAAATTGGCTTAAGGTTTTATCTAGACATAAACCCCATTGAAACACTCTTTATGAGGCTTTTTTGTGCAAAATATGAACATTAGCTTGAATTTATTAACAATACCATCAAGGTGAAATACATTTTTAAGTCTCTGATCGGTATTACCCGAACAAGTGGTCAATACCGATCAAAGCTATTGTTTTGAAAATTTAAATATTTCATCTAAACCATTAAAACATTTTTGTATTATTATTGGTTATAGATACTAAAATAGTTGCTTTAATCATTCCAGTAGTAAAATGCTTTTTTTAATTTACTTTTCTATTTTTAGCTAGTTTTTTTCGAAAAGTGATCGGTATTCACCGACTCTCCTCTATCAAATATAGACTCGGGACTAGCTGAGGGACTTGCCTGTCACTACAACACGCCCAATAGTCACCCAATACGTAACCTTTGTCCTCCTAGACCGCAGATCCACCAATCCATGCTCAAAGCACGCATTCCAAAGTATTTGATGGTAGAGTTTTATGATTTACCAACTGTAACTACCAGACGTATTGTCCAGCTGTTGTTTTGAACCAGGGGGAGTAGAAGAGGTGAGAGGGGTTGTATCGACAGGAACTAAGACTGATCACTTGTAGAAACACAAGATTGGAGAGAGGGAGATTAAAAACCTCGCTGGCACTTGGGATTAAACTGTCCACTTTGATTAACTGTCCCCTGAGCTGGTACACAGGCCAAGTTGTTACCTCCATCAGTGGTCAGGGTGACATACTACACGTCTACGTGACAGACTACTCGTCTAGGAGACAGACTACGAGACTACACGTATAGGTGACAGACTACATGTCTAGGAGACAGACTACACGTCTAGGTGACAGACTACATGTCTAGGAGACAGACTACACGTATAGGTGACATACTACACGTATAGGTGACAGACTACTCGTCTAGGAGACAGACTACATGTCTAGGTGACAGACTACACGTCTAGGTGACATACTACATGTCTAGGAAACAGACTACATGTCTAGGAGACAGACTACACGTCTAGTTGACAGACTACAAGACTACACGTATAGGTGACAGACTACATGTCTAGAAGACAGACTACAAGACTACACGTATAGGTGACAGACTACACGTATAGGTGACAGACTACACGTCTAGGTGACAGACTACACGTCTAGGTGACAGACTACACGTCTAGGTGACAGACTACTTGTCTAGGAGACACACTACAAGACTACACGGGTAGGTGACAGAATACATGTCTAGGAGACAGACTACACGTCTAGGTGACAGACTACTCGTCTAGGTGACAGACTACACGTCTAGGTGACAGACTACACGTCTAGGTGACAGACTACATGTCTAGGAGACAGACTACACGTCTAGGTGAACGACTACACGTCTAGGTGACAGACTACACATCTAGGTGACAGACTACACGTCTAGGTGACATACTACACGTCTAGGTGACATACTACACGTCTAGGTGACATACTACACGTCTAGGTGACAGACTACTCATCTAGGAGACATACTACAAGTCTAGGTGACAGACTACACGTCTAGGTGACAGACTACACGTCTAGGTGACAGACTACACGTCTAGGTGACAGACTACACGTCTAGGTGACATACTACACGTCTAGGTGACAGACTACTCATCTAGGAGACAGACTACAAGACTACACGTCTAGGTGACAGACTACTCATCTAGGAAACAGACTACAAGACTACACGTATAGGTGACAGACTACACGTCTAGGAAACAGACTACATGTCTAGAAGACAGACTACAAGACTACACGTATAGGTGACAGACTACATGTCTAGGAGACAGACTACATGTCTAGTAGACAGACTACATGTCTACGAGACAGACTACTCGAGTTTACTATCACAATACTTTCTCTATATTATTTGCTTCTATTTGTCTCAAAGTGTCATGTGCTAAGGACACAAGTTTTTATCTTTATTCACCCCCTTCACTCCCTCCTGACGTTCATTAGTGTCGGCAATATCAGCTCCGGCCCTTTTTGTTTGTCAGCTGGAGGGGAGGGGGTATTAGTTTGTGCTGAGGAGGAAGAGAGAGGAAGGGGAAGCCCAGCACAGAAGATTAAAGTTTTGGACGGCTTCCCGCAGGCATCAAATAAGATCTGAAGACTTCATTTTACCGCAGAGAACATGACAAGAGCGGTTAGAGGGGAAATTTGAGAAGGTGAGGGGAAGGGATATGATCGGAAAGTTTTCTCACTTCAGTTGGTAAACAAAGAGACTCTGAAAATTAATAAGCTTCAGAATATTTGAGGCTTCGGGTAATTGGAACCTGAAACCTACTAAGACTACTCAGGGTGACTGGAACCTGACATCTACTGAGACTACTCAGGGTGACTGCAACTTGACACCTGCTGAGACTACTATGGAACCTGACAGCTACTGAGACTACTCAGGGTGACTGGAACCTGACAGCTACTGATACTACTCAGGGTGACTGGAACCTTACAGCTACTGAGACTACTCAGAGTGACTGGAACCTTACAGCTACTGAGACTACTCAGGGTGACTGGAACTTGACACCTACTGAGACTACTCAAGGTGACTGGAACCTGATAGCTACTGAGACTACTCAGGGTGACTGGAACCTGACAGCTACTGAGACTACTCAGGGTGACTGGAACTTGACACCTGCTGAGACTACTCAGAGTGACTGGAACCTGACAGCTACTGAGACTACTCAGGGTGACTGGAACCTGACAGCTACTGATACTACTCAGGGTGACTGGAAACCTGACAGCTACTGAGACTACTCAGAGTGACTGGAACCTGACAGCTACTGAGACTACTCAGGGTGACTGGAACCTGACAGCTACTGAGACTACTCAGGGTGACTGGAACCTGACACGTGCCGTGGAACACTTGTGAAATACTAAAATTTAACTCTCTTGTAAGACTTCTACTAATCAACCTGTATAGCGCCTTAAGGTAGGTCTCAAACTACATGACATACAAGACAGGGTGAGAGGGTAATATCTAGTCTTTGTACCGTGAGGTAGATCTCAAACTTCATGACATACAAGACAGGTTGAGAGGGTAATATCTAGTCTTTGTACCGTGAGGTAGATCTCAAACTTCATGACATACAAGACAGGTTGAGAGGGTAATATCTAGTCTTTGTACCGTGAGGTAGATCTCAAACTACATTACATACACGGAAATTTAGCGGGTCGTACACAGCCATAGCGCCGTGAGGTAGATCTCATACTACATGTCAAACATGACTGTTGATTGGGTAGTATCTTCACACGAACAGGGAGAATGGTCGGCCAAATCGGATCTAGTAGGAGATTAACAACTTGCTAACCCGGAATATAGTTCTTGGTCTGATCCCGGGAAGTCATAATTCAAATAATAAAATGTTTTCCTGGACTCATCCATGGTCTAGAGCGTTGAGGCACTTGTCTTTTGCTCTTCCCGCTCTTTAAACCTTTCCGGACCAACCGCACATTGACACTAATGGGATAGGAGAGGTAGGTTCCATTTAGAGGAACTGTATCCTTATTTGCGTTTGGTAAGAGCTAGAAAACCATTTAGGAAATAATCCCCTCAGTACACTCAAGAGCCCCTACTTGCCCGTAGTGCGAGGTGAGATAGCTGAGAATCACGGGAGAGGATTTAGAAACGTTCTAAAGAGCAAGAAGAAAGATGTGCCACCCCGAGATAGAGACAGAGAACGCTAATGTTGAAAACCTCCCGCAGTCCTTCAATTTGTTTAAAAGCCTTCACGGCTGCAACTCTCCAAGAAAGTAAACGCTAACATTGCCAGTTTTACATCCCTCCCAGGAGAGGAACAAAGAACAGACAGTAATTCTCTCGCTGGGTCTTTTAACAGGACTCTATCTGCAGGTACATAGTTTTAACAGGACTGTGCTTGAGGATACATGGTTTTAACAGGACTGTGCTTGAGGACACATGGTTTTAACAGGACTGTGTCTGCAGGTACATGGTTTTAACAGGACTGTGTCTGCAGATACATGGTTTTAACAGGACTGTGTCTGCAGACACATGGTTTTAACAGGACTGTGTCTGCAGACACATGGTTTTAACAGGACTATGTCTGCAGACACATGGTTTTAACAGGACTGTGTCTGCAGACACATGGTTTTAACAGGACAGTGTCTGCAGGTACATGGTTTTAACGGGACTGTGTCTGCAGGTACATGGTTTTAACGGGACTGTGTCTGCAGGTACATGGTTTTAACAGGACTGTGCTCGAGGACACATGGTTTTAACAGGACTGTGTCTGCAGACACATGGTTTTAACAGGACTGTGTCTGCAGACACATGGTTTTAACAGGAATGTGTCTGCAGACACATGGTTTTAACAGGACTGTGTCTGCAGACACATGGTTTTAACAGAACTCTGTCTGCAGATACATTGTTTTAACAGGACTGTGCTCGAGGATACATGGTTTTAACAGGAATGTGTCTGCAGACACATGGTTTTAACAGGAATCTGCTTGCAGACACATGGAGGGAAGCTATAGACGGGCAAAGAAGGGGGCTATGAGCTGAATGACTACTCACGGGTGCATGCGCGGGGTTCGTCTGAAGAATCCCCACAGTCGTTGACAGCGTCACAGTATTTGTTTAAGGGGACGCAGCGGCCATTGTCACAGAAGTACTCTGAGAGGCGACAAGCTGGCGTGGAGGCTGCGGCCAGCACGGTTACAAGCGCCACCGCTAGAATGCAGCACATCCGCAACAACCAGCCTGAGAACAAAAAACACTTCTCAGACACTGCACTGCACTGTCAAGGACAAACAGTTTCAGAGTCAATGTGACAGATATATTCTACAGTTACTATGAAATACTCAGGAACCTCTATATTAACGTTCCCCGACTCTTGCGGCACTCCCGTGGCACAATGGGTAACTTATATAAACTGTTGATATAAAGTAGGGGGAGGAGTAGATGTACGCGGATCTGCGTGAAGAGAGAGTGGAAAACATTTTAGCAAATAAAACCAATCTCAGCATATCCAACCAGGATTCTAACCTCGACCTCCTCATTAACTGAAATACGGTCCATCGTGAGAGTGACTCCTTTTACTGTGTTACCACTTGTGCAAGAAAAAACATTACCTACAAATGATCTCAACTTTTGTAAGTTCAACACCTCAGATCAGTTGGTAGCGTGTCTGTCTACTGATCTAAAGGTACCGGGTTCGATGTACCGATATGGCCGAACTATGTTTCATTGGGTGAAATGTGAGTTTCCTCCTTCACAGTGATGAATTAACGGCCGGGGGCTGGGTGTTGTGTCTGTTCTAGATTTAAGTTAGTTTATAAGTCGTGTGCTGTTATATTCAGTTCAGAAAGTGCTCGTTAAATACCTCAAATAAATGAACGCATGAAGATGAACATTATGTAAGGTGCAGTTAGAGATGAAAATCTTTCGCAGTGGCGGCTTGCGGTGGAGGGGCTAAATTGTGGAGGTGGCACCTGGAGCCTATTGTACTTCTAAATATAGTGTGTTAAAAACGAGAGAGAATAAGGGACGAGGGGGGCACGGGGCCTAGACCTGGAAGGAAAGGTAAACTCGTCGCATTTGAATCCACCTTCGACAAAATACAAGTTCACTAACCCTCTACTTGGCGCGCTCTTCACAGGGCAAGGTCGAGTCTATTGGATTTGTAAGGAGGATTCAGGATTGTTCCGCCTCACAAAATATGAAAACTTTTCTTCTGAAAAACGTGGGGCCGTCGTTTCTAAAACCAGCCGTGCCGTAGAGAGGGAGGGTGNGGGGGGGGGGGGGGGGTACAACGCCGATTAATTCCTCCCTACCACAAGCTACAGTCCAATTTTCACAGGAAGGGTCGGACGTGGTCAGGGATGTCCATATGTACTGTACGTATACAAACTTTTATTTGCTAAAGGTTTGGTAACATGTTCAAAGCGGAACCCCCCTATACCCCTGGATAAAAAACTTTCTACACCCCTTGATTTTACAAAATACAAACATGTTTCATTGTGGTTAACATTGATTCTATTTTACTATATTAGTATTGTTACTATAGCTATTGATAACATCTATCAAAAGTGACAGCTGCAGATCTCATGACTTGGCGTACTAATACATGAAAGTATACTATACTAATTCCTAACACCGCGTATTACTACCCATTAGGGTTATACGCTTAAGTACTAATTACTCTAATGGACTAGGAATTGGGAAGGGTGAAGATAGGGGAAGTGAGCCCGCATTTGCGTTGAGGGAAAGTGGAAAAACCATTTAGGAATAACCCCCCCAGTTCGCCCGAGTGAGATTTGAACCTTGATCTCCCCGTCCTCGGCAGTCTGGCTCAACATTAAACTAGCGCGTTAGCTAATTACACCACCGAGGCGGGTGCGCATGAAAGAAAATCTAGTAACTTATCTGTCTCTTATAGTTGTAATGTATCTTCAAGCTCCGACATTGAAACTTCGCTGTAGGTAAGAACATCGGTCTCCGTAATCTTACTGGCCGGTGATGGGAAAGGTTGGGGTTCAAATACCGGTCAAGTATATTCAGGCTGGTTTTCAACTAAATGGTTTCCCCCTATCCCTTCACGAAAATGTGGATACTCTTATTCTAAACTCTATCTTCCTCATCCATACATCATTAGTGTGAATATGAGGATAGCCCGGACGGGTGCTAGGACTTAATTCAAAATAACAAATGTTTACATGGGCCCATAAAAATCAAAATCGGAGTATTCAGATAATTTCAGATTTCCTCAAATATTAGAACTTGAAGTTCTAATTTCATTTCTTTGGATCTACCCACAGTAAGCTCGTAAGCTCCATTCCTTTCTGTTCAGCATTCATCGAGATAGATAATTAAACTATAACTCATACGTTGAAGATGGTTCACGCCTGGAGATGCATTATTGAACTGCTGTGCAGTTTCTGCAGATAAATAACTAAACTTCGGCTCAGTGGTGGGGTAGTTTGGTGATTATATACACTATACTTTGTATACACTAAAAAATACTCTTAGACTTTCTTTTTCTGCCAATATTGAATCAATATTAAATTATATTAAAATATCTACAAATAATTTAAACCAAATATTTGATTTAATCAACTTGAAATTATTTTGGGGGACATCGTGTGTAATTTTATTTCGGGTCATTGGAGAAGAGGGAAAAAGTGAAAAAAATAGATGTTACGACCTAATCGTACAAACTTTCTCATATTGTGTATAATAGCTTGGAGCCACATTTTCAAAAATAGGTTTTCAGTAAATTTCCCTTGAGTAAGTATTACTCAGAAAGACAAACACATCATCTAGTTGATTCCAATAAACCACCCTCAAACTATTTATATTTGTATTATTGTTACTTAACATGAAAAACAATTCCCATTTTCCCATTTAGAACTGAATCTTAAAGTTAAATAATTTCAAATTCTCTCAGATTTGTCTTAAGTAAACTACACTTAAATTAATGTATTTAAAAAATAAAGATACATTATTATTTATCATATAAAATAGTTCCCGGATACTAATTTTGAACCAAATTGTTGAACCCATTTTTAAAATATTTCAAATAAAAAAATAATAATTCGTTAGAAAATTACCCTTAAAGGGTTTCGAGTCCTGGTCCTGGCGTACTGAGTGTGTTTTCCTACCTTCTCTCCAAGCGAGTATTGGTACCTTTCCTCTATATTCCTTCTTCCCCTGCTCGTACAGCTCATACGGGCTCGAAGTTTTCTATATTTCATCTGACCAGAGTGTAGGCGAGAGCGCTGTTGTTTGCGACGCACTAAAGCGATCAAAACGTTGTATTCTACCCTCCCCCCCTGCCCCCATAGACGAGTTTACCCCCCTTTCCATAAACCTATACCAATTATTATCTGATTATTTCTCGGCCTAATACCCCGGCTTGACAAGGTCAAAACACACACAGCAATGAGTGGGGCGGTGAAGGGGGAGGGGTGGTAATGAATATGGACGGTCCAGGTTTCACACACCAAATTACACCACCATGAAACAGAAGGGGGGAGGTGCTTTACCCATGTAAACGAATTATCATTCACTGTCTGTACCGTGCAAAAATTGTTGGAGGGGGAAAGGGGGGACGTAAATGGTTAACATTTTAATGTTCAAAGAGAACAGTCAGTGGTGCAAATAATGGTGGGCAGATTTGTAAACCTTGTTTAGGGCATTTGGCGCGGGGGAGGGGGGGGTGGAGAATATGTTGGGGACCGCGTATGATCTAGAGCTAGTTGGGGCCATCACGTCTAAAACATTCTAATCTCTAGAAACATGATTAGAGGGATGAATAAATTGGTCCAGCACCATCGAACCCGGCTGCTGTGGTCAGGAAGGTCAGGAGTCAGATACATCTTATGGGACATATCAAACATTCAGAAAATCATACTAGAGGAAATATTTTTAAAATTTATTTGAAGTATTTAACGTACACCTTCAGAATTGACTGATTATATCAGCACACGAGAGTTTCTATGAGTGAGAGCGAAAGAGCTTACCAACTTTGGTTGGAAATATATGTTTACTTACCTTCAAGGGTTGTTTTACCTGCCCCATTTTACATGGGATGGGCGGCTTTACTTCCCATCCAAAGGAAGTTATGCTATGGATTTGTATCGCTCAATAGAAATCTGTCAACCCCAGCTGGCTTTGAACCCACGAGTACTGGGTGTAATTTAAACACCCATACATTGATATTAGAGGACATATTCTTTAAGAACATGTGCATCAAACCAGCAGACACATGTTTCATGTATCCTGTTCTAGTCGGCCCAACGTATTCTATCAAAATGTAAGCTTAACGTTCCCTCTTTTGTTCCCCGGGATGTTGAAATAATACTCCTTACCCCTTCCAGACAAATAACACTGGATCCATCTCAAATTGGTTTCGTTTCTTCGCTTTGCTAGCCAATATTCTTCAGGGAGGTTTCTCTTTACGGACTAGAAATATAACAAAAATAAAAGAAGTATAAATATTCCATAAATTATCTGAGAGTATTTTAGATCCTCGTTTCCATATTTCCTAGAAAAGTTAATGGAGACGTCTTGTCTTGTCTAAGAACAAATTCTTTAGCGGATTTTAAAATAAATTGTAAATATAATTTAGTTTCTTTACTTAAAAAACGAAAAAAAAAATTGTTTGCTTCGTTGGAAATTCCTATTCCAAGGATGTATAAATAATCCTCCGACTTTAAAAAGAATCTTCTTTTTTTTTCAATGTTATTATATGCCTCTAGGTGGCGTATTCATCCTCTGTATCTGCCTTCTTGTGTTCTCCTTCTCTCTCTTATATATTTCTGTGTCTCTCTCACTCTCCAACTTCTGCCACAAACTCCATAAATCCTTTTTCCTATAATCCTCAGAACAGTGCGCGCCTGTACAGCACTGGCCAAGAAATACCGGTCACAATCAATAAGGGGGGAGCAAAATCATGAGATGAGGCAAACAACTACATCCATGGGTAATATCTTATGATATATGATAATTATAATATGTTATATTTAAACGTATCATGTATATTAATAATAATTATAAAATTTTAATTTTTGACACCCGCATTGATGGTCACGTGGACAAAGGCGGCAGCTAGGTCTTGTTTTGTATGCTAGTGATGGAAAAACCGGGGTTAGAATTAGGGCTGAGTGGACTAAGGTGTTTTATCTTAAATGGATTTCCATCCTTTTTATCTCTCTCTCGATGAAAATTCAGACACACTTCTCTCTTCTTCATCCTCAACCTGATAGTGCATCAATGTGGATAGCACGAACTGATTGTAAAACGAGGTGCAAAAAACTTTACTAGAAGCTAATCGAGAAATAGTAGCAATAGTGTTATTTGTTTAGTAATAATTTGGTAATAGTTTAGCAATAGTGTTATTTGTTTACTAATAAAACATTTACTTTAAATACATCACATTTTTTTTACATCTAATGACCACTTTATTTTCCCGGTAAGTGTTTACTGATGAAATTACTAAATCTACAGCAAGTTATCAGCGTTTTACAAGGTCCTCTATTCTACAAATGTTGAATCCAAATCGATGTTACACGACATTAAAAAAAAGTTAGGGGAGAAGCTTTTCTTAAGTTTGCCATTCTTATAAAATATTCGCGCGATGTATTTGGTGAGCTTACCTGCCTCTTTCCCCTTGAATTGGTGAGCATTTGATGGGTCACAGGGCTTCCTTTTATCCTTCTTTATCTCACACTTTCCCCTATTATTTTCAACCGAGGTTTATTTTGACCTCTTGTGTCCCAAAGATTATATTTAAGAAAATTTGTTTGGTGAGAATTATGATCCTTTCCTAAACCTCTTAACTTTTAAACTTTATAGACTTTTAGGGATAGAATTTCGAGCACTTGGGGCGAAAATATATCCCAAAATAATAAAGAAGAGATTGAGGTATAGGCATTTGAGGGAAAGAAACTAACTTTATATTTTTGAGAACCTTGTTCGGTTCCCGAAAGTCTCTCAACTAATTTAATAAAATATTACTTTACTAGCTGTTACCCGTCGTGGCTTCGCCCGACGAAAAGTTTAAACATTAGTATTGTAAAATTAATGTAAAATTAAAGGTTGGGAATAGTCCTATATGCTATTCCAGGACATATTCTATCTACGTACCAAGTTTCATTCGAATTCGTTCAGCAGTTTTGACAAACACACAAACTTTCGCATATATAATATAACCTGAACGGGTAGTAAGACGCGGTTCTAATAATAATAATATAATCACATTCATATTTACTCGTAAAATTAAAATCACAATATATCTCTTATATACGAAAAGTTAAACATTAATATTGTAAAATTAATGTAAAATCAAAGGTTGGGAACAGTCCTATATGTTATTCCAGGACATACTCTACCTACCTACAAAGTTTCATTCGAATCTGTTCAGTAGTTTTGACGTGATTGAGCAACAAACATCCAAACACACAAACTTTCGTATTTATAATATTAGTAAGATA
>CABFWB010004216.1:52205-63565 GCA_902151455.1 Timema bartmani
GGGGGGGGGGGGGGGCGTGATGTTATATTAAAATAAAATGTCTAATCATCTTCATCATTGTACATTGTACCGATCCCGGTACCTCTCGCACGCCAAGCGAGCGCTCTACCATCTGAGCTACGCCCCTCGTGGAGGATGAGCAGTTTACCCTACTCGCACTTTACCCCTAAGCTGGAATAGTTAGTCACTGGTGCCAGAGGGCTGTGGTTTGAACCCCGTGATTGGGATGAGTTTGACACAATAAACACACCATATGCGTTTCATCGTATTACTAAATAAAGTTTTGTCACGGACTGTACACGATGTAAGCTGATTAAGTGTGTCCCATTAATTAAGAAAAAATTCAACAGCCACAAATAGATACATAAAAGAAAATGAGACTAAATGTGACGATGGGACGTTCTATATGAAGAACACCCTCCACCCTCCAACCACCACGGCTGTACAATCACACCACCCACACCCATACCAGCAGCGAGGAAATTAACTCGCCCATGCAAGATGGCAACTTAAATAAAAGGAAACATTTTTCCTCTCAGCAAAAGGGGCGGTATACCACTAGAAAAAACTAAACGGATCATTCCCTCCCTCACCCCTAGTTTAAAAAGTTAAAATAATGGTAAGGGTAAGGGGGGGGATGTCAATTATATGCCAGAGAGTGGTGAAGATACAGTCCAATCTTCATAGAAAGGGGCTTATCTGACAATTAGACAAGTTACTAGATGTACCTTCACGTATCCATACGTCAAGTCATATGATATGTCAGTGTCACTATCAAATAACACTAATAACATAGTTGCATGTAATTAATGTTGACCACAACATAAACATGTTTGTATGTTGTAAAAGTATCTTCCTACTAGAACCCTGCTTGACTCTTGTAAAAATTCTTCTCACCAAACCAAGATAAGGAATAGCGATTTAAGGCATTTAAAGGCCAAATAATATAATTATAAATATTGTATGTTGTATGGATTTGTTTAATTTATTTGAGTTATTTAAATGTCACTTCCTGAATTGATTGATTATATCAACACACGATAATTTCTATGAGCGAGAGCGAAGGGGCCTATTTATTTTGCCGGGAAAAGTATTTTGCCATACCTTCCAGAAATATCTTACATTCTCCAATCGACATGGGCACAACGACTTTACTTCTCCTCCAAAGGAAGTTGTGCTACGAACTTTTATCGCCCAAGATAAATCCGTCAACCCCACCCACGCACATCGGATCCTGAGGAGAACACTTTACCTCAAGACCACCTAGGTCGACTATATTGTGTAAAAAACTACCCCTAAAGTCCTAGGGACCAGCAGCGCTAAGGTGGTTGCATAGAGAGCTCGGAGAGAAAATATTCTCCAAACATTCCTTATAATGAGAACCAAACCGACTGCAGAACAAACTTCCTTGGCTGGTACTTTAGAGGCAAGGCTTCAAATCCTGCCTGAGTTAAATAGGGAATATGTTTTGCTTGTAATGATTTCTTATATCCTCTAAGAAATAATGCTGGTACATTTGATTAAAACTCAGCGTCTCGATACTACAGATATTAGGAAAAATGAAAACTAAAACCCAATCGTCCTCGGGTGGCAAGTCCTGGAATGGGAGGAAAAAGAAGACGGGGATGTGAGGAGAAATGTTTATATGAGAGTTGTTATACTCGTGTTATACTCTAGGAGTGTTGCTATAGGCCTACCTTGTAGTATTGTCACCAGCAGCTCTGAGAGTTGTTATACTCGTGTTATACTCTGGGAGTGTTGCTATAACCCTGTGGTATTGTCACCAGCAGCTCTGAGAGTTGTTATACTCGAAGTTTATCGTGCAATTGAACATGCCTGAGACACAAATAACATAAATTCTCCAAGGAAACATCCACGATCGGATGAGAGGGTCAATAAACCAAAGAGGAGCTTGGCCCACGAAGCTGTGGGTTTCCTAGGAGGAGTGTCAAGATATATAGTCAGGAAAATATGGGGAGAAATAGGTAAACAAGAGAGAGAAAGTGAGATCCATAGGAATGTACGGTAACATAAACAAGCTTCAAAAGGCTTAAAATAATAATATTGGAAGAGATGGGAAACAAAACTGAAGATAAACATAACGGTCAAAAGACGAGAAAAGGAGTAGATATATAAAGCTCTAAAATATAAATATGTGAGCATTTATACATTACATTTTAAATTTATATTTCTACGGCTGACTTACAAACTAGCTAAACTTTGAACAGCTACAATAAACAATGAAACACTCGCCCTGCTTGTAGCCTGAATGTGAAGGTAATATAATAAAACTAGACATACGTATCCCCTGGGGTCGAAGCAGGACTCCTGATACCTGTAGTAACACTCCCTAGCCAGTCGACCACAGAAAGATTTTAAAATAAAAAGAAACAATAAATTACAAAGAATGTAACAGAGGATCAAAATTAGATTATGGTAAGAAAATGGTAATAAAAAAAGGGTATGAATAAAGTTATTTGTGAGATATACCCTATTTACTACGGGAGTGTAGGTAGTCTCAGCTGGGAGAAGGTTCCTATTAAAAACATGAGCTGGGCGTAATTAATATAACCTATTAGTAGGAAAATAATTACTGTTTCCTAACAGGTTGACATTAGTGACGGTCAGCCAGCGTTTGCAATAGAGAACCTTCTCCCAGCTGTAACTATCTACACTCCCGTCGTAGATAGAGTATAGTGAAGGGATAGGAGAAATAAGCTAAGAGAGCAAGAAATAACTCTCCAAAGTAAATAAATAGAGATGCAAGCGAACAAAGAAAGAGGAAGGAGGTATGAACTACTAGAGAAAGTAGATGATCGGAACTAGACAAGGACCGCTGAATAGAGGAGTGAGCTAGTAAAACACGAGAGAGGATAAGAGAGAGTTGAGGGTCAGCTTTGACCGCTGGTCCAACCCCTTACTGTGTCTGCTGGTTAGAAGCTGGCGGATAATCCAAGCCACCCCTTCTTCTGCTCTTCGGAACATTCCATATATCATCAGCTATCTCCTGGGGATATGGCCGCTTGGGGGCCCAACACGTTACAGCTCAAAAACCAACACCCCCCTCACCCTTCACCTCCCTCCAGACGAAATGCTCGTAGCGGAAAAGCTCGGGTGGATTAAATTCGTTCTGATATCTCGTATTTTATTAAGGCTGGGAACAGAATTTCATGTTGATGTAAGTGAATATATCATTTATTTTAAATTATGAACTCTACGTGTCATTTACAAACAGGATTTTTATCAGTTCATTTTGTATTGCTAATCAATTTGAGGTGAATGCCAAATATATTTTCATAAACTATACGTAAATGGAAAGTAACGTGAGCTAAATGTATTTGCTCCGGTGGCCACGTGGTCTAACGCGCTACTCTCGCAGTATACTAGACTTCCGATGACGGGGAGATCGAGGTTCGAATCTAAGCTGGGTGTACCGAGGGTGGTTTTTCCAAAATTGTTTTCCACTCTACCTCTATGCAAATTTGGGTACACTTCCTCTACATATAACCTTCCTAATCTATAAAACCATTAGCGTGATTAGTAAATAAGCGTAAAACCCGAACGGGTGATAAGACGCGGTGGTAAAATAAAATAATGT
Organism: Timema bartmani; assembly: GCA_902151455.1. Lineage (NCBI taxonomy): Eukaryota > Metazoa > Arthropoda > Insecta > Phasmatodea > Timematidae > Timema > Timema bartmani. Next base: position 55,804 of record CABFWB010004216.1, read on the forward strand.
TAAAGTCTGTTTTTATTTCAGTTTTTATGACTTTTTTAGTCAAATTAAATAAACGATTGGTTCATTGGATGCGTTTATTTTAATAGAATGCCCAAGGTGATATCAATAGTTGTTGAATATCTGTCAAGAGCGTTGCAGCATTCGATGACAAACTTTCAAACTAATAGAAAAGGTTCTGTTTAAAGTACACTAAGCCCATAACAAATATTAAACAGATTGTTGATATTACCACGTGAACAAAATTACACTAAACACAACCATAGGAGCTATATTTGATTTATTCTGTCCAAACAAATGATCTTGTCATAAAAACTTCAAACAATACGTTAATAGTGGCTGTATCCTTCGTTTACCCTGAAATGTAGTAGTCTTACCTTGATTGATTACACTATGACCCTCTCTTATAAACTACACCATAGTGGAATCAAGCAAGGTAGCAGTCTAACCTTGACTTACTACACAATGACCCTATCTTATAAACTACACCATAGTGGAATCAAGCAAGGTAGCAGGCTTACCTTGACATTACTACACAATGACCCTATCTTATAAACTACACCAAGGGTCTTCACACTTTTTGGTACGTGGGCCACATAATATATTTTACACGTTTTCGCGGACCAAAGTTAAAAATTAAAAGTCATTTTTATAAATTAATGAATAACATTTATTTGGATCTTTTCAGGAGATCAGCATGATATTATTAAGAATGAAAGAGAAATGTAACATTTACAAAGAAAGGCAGCGGGGCATACATATATTCAAGAAACATAAACTCTGGGATTGCAATGAGAGATTTCAATCGTAACTATCAAACTATGTTTAGCGCAAGATCAATGGAAATGATGGAACTGCTTTTTTTAACTTTAAAATATTGCTGAACTGAGATTTAAAGCTTGAGGTGCTCATTATTAGAATAAATCTAAAATGCTTATCAGATACATTTGCTCGATAGTTGGACTTGACACACTTCATATTTAATTCTTGAGAATTTTTGTTCACACAGGCTGTTTTACTAAAAAGTGACACAACTCCACAAGCAAATCGCTTCAAATTCGAAAACTGCTAATGCCGCAAAGATTTATAAAATTGTATCATCAGATTTCCTTCTTTATACTTGTGTTTCAGCATGTCATCTGATTCTATATCAGTAATTTAAATTTGAAGCTGACTTGGTAGTGTTTCAACAACATTGCAGTCAAATTATTTTAAAACAGCCTTACTTATTTCATCTTTTTTTTTTAATCGAGATCAGAAAATCGTCCCCAAAATTGTTTCTAAGTCAGAAATTAATTCTAATTTAAATGAATAAGGACATTCTGCTTCACCTTCTTCGTGACATTTTTTACAACATGGGAAATGAACCTAGTTATGAACGTTCACCTGTTCCTCAAGTAGGCCTAGCATCATTGTTGCCCTTGACATGTGCGAATAGATCACACATCAAATGTATTTCAGCTTGCAACTTTAGATTCAATTGATTCGTATGGCCGGTCACGTCTGCAAAAAATGACACTTTCCAAACCCAGTCAGTATTTGATGAAAGTAATTGAGGTTGATTCTTCTCTATGGGAAATGAATCAATTTATATTTATAATGAATAGTAAATATAATTACTTACTTTTAAAATTATGTAGCATCTTTTGAGACTTTCCTTTTACAGCCCTCTTCCGGGAGACTTGGAAATAGTACCTGTTGTGGGTTTAAGGGAGTGACACCAGCTGTCTCTTACACCGTGGTTTGAGGTATTTAATCATGTGTCACCTGCGGCTGAAAATAGGGGTTTGCAATTCCGACAGCACTCTGGCTTGATGTCATGTGGGGGGAGGGGGGGGGGCTCACATACGGAAAGGAAATGGACATGTCAAATATAATCCATTTAGGGCCGGTCTTATGACTCCTGGATGAATATTAATCTTATTAAATATTTGTATCTGGTCGATAAGTTAAAAGTTCTTCTTATGACAGCCAGATAGCATTTATCTGCCAGATAAAATGTATTTATCCATGAAATTTTTATCGTGAGGTTTAAGTATCTGATAACTTTTATCTGAAAGTTTAAATTGGCGTTGCCATAGTGATGCGTTGTTTTTCAAGAGGTTTCACCTATCAAAATCTATTTTTAGGTTAAAATCTTGGTTCGCGTGTTTAGTAAGCACATGCCCAGGTTCTAACTATATATAAAGTTGGAACATTTAATTCACACTTTTACAAAAACTGATAATCTATTTGTAGAGCTATATTATATAAGAACAAATTATTTAAATGTGAGTACAATAAATTAAATTTTGTAAACGTTGTATCCAACTATTGCCCACATTTTGGCAGACACCGAAATTAGTACTTACAAGACAACTTAGTTTCTGCACCCACGTGACGCCATCTGTTTCCTCGCACTCGTTTAGCCGCCATTATTTAACAAATGTTGAGCGTTGTCACCACTCGCTAGCTTGTAGCGGTAATCAGCAGGGCTTATACGCATGCGCGCACCAGTAAAAACAGTACCAACCTTGCACTTTCTGCATAAAAATATATTTATCCTACAGATAGCTATCCGGCAGATAAATTCAGTTCATATTACGTGTAAAATATTAAAGTCACTGATAACCTTTATCTGGTCGCTAGCTTTAACCTCCCGATAGCAATATTTATCCGGTAGTCATAAGAACGGCCCTAAGAAATAACAAGGGGAACAATTAATTTGTTTTTTGATTAAATCCTGGGGCGGCGGGATATAATCTTGTATGTGGCACATGGACTGTAGTTTGGAGACCCCCGACCTACACCATAGTGAAATTTTCTTACCTTAACTGACTTCACTATGACTATAAAATCAATCTTTAGCCCTATTTTATAGAAAATTTCAAATAGTTTGATAACATCTATTGTAAATTTATAGACTTATTTAAGGTGTAGTTTTAATATGATTCAAGTTACTGAAATATTATGATATTATAGCACATCTTTTATTTTTATCACCGCGTCTTACCACCTGTTCAGGTTGTACACATGTATGATAGGGAGGGATAGGGTAGCGATGAGGAAGGAAGCAATTTAGAGGTAATTTATACGCATTAGTGTGGAAGGATAGTGGGAAGCCATTTAGAAAAAATCAGCAGCCCTTACCGGGATTCTAGCCTCCATTTTCCCCTCTTCTGCAGGCCAATCTAGCTTGAGCTTGAGCTTGAGCCTTAGATCGTTCAGCCACTTGAAGTGGGTTGGTACACGTCTAATAATATCGTTCAATAGTAAGTGAGTTTATCGGTTTGATCCTGATAAATTAGAACGTTTAGACATGTAGGTGTTTCCATTGATCTCCACATCACAGGAAGATGCGAGGCTACAACAAATTAATACTTTTTTTTCAAGTTTTTATGTGGGAAAAAATGTCATCCTGTTATTTTCTAACGGGAAATAGCGTGACAGCTATAACATATGAAGCATATTAACTGGTATCATGTCGCGAAGGTTTTTCACTACAGAAAATTGTGGGAAAATGTTGGTAGGGATTAGAGGGGCGGTGAGATAGGGGGAAAGGGAAGGGGAGGGCGTAGAATTATTATTTCAATTCATACGCGTTAAATTGAGAGGGAAGGTATTGCCACAGTCAAATTTTCATAGCAAGGACATTTTAGAAAATACAAACCTATATTTTGCAGCCAAACTGGTTAAAATTTTCCTGTATATTTTTTAAAGCTGTTATTGATACTATCTATAAAAAGTGACAGCTGAAGACCACATGACTTGACGTATGAATACGTAAAAGTATATCTAGTAACTTATCCAGTTGTCAGTTAAGATTCTTCCTATGAATATTGTACGGTATATCCTCTTACTATACTGGAATGCCCTATTTGACTTGTCAACAACAACAATGATTCAGAGACAAGCAGTGTTGCCACTGTTCATTTCTTGTATAAGAAATTTCCCTCTTATGGATGCGAAGATAAAACTATTTTAAGTAGTTTTTGGGGACATTAAACTATTTCTTAACAAATTATACAAACATTTACTACAGTGCTTTGTCACTGCTGACCGCGTGGTTGTAATCGTAGAGAGAAGTAATAGATGGTAGCTCAGGTAACCTTGTTTGGATTATAGAGCTGCTTTACATTGTTGCCAAGTTAAAGAGGGAGAGGAGGTGTAAATAGCTCGTGGCTTAATACGACATCCACTGCTTCGCCACAATATTATGGGTGAGTATGTGGCAACATATCATCCAAGTGACATTTAATGTTACTGTGACAACGTGTGATGTCACATCCTGGAATGACTGCTTATGCTCTGCTTTATAGATTCTAGTACAGGCTGATAAAAAGGAAGGCTCAAATTCGTATATTTAAATTAAAAAAAAATATATTTAATCCTTTTCTTTTTTTTCTTTTTGTCTGAAAGTGTGTTGCTTTGGTGTGGGCTGGGTCTTTGTTCTGTACATTCCCATTCACAAAATATGGTTGGATTTTCATTCTAACTTCTACTGTAGCTTACCATTCTTTACAACTGGGACTGTACTAAACCTGTCCCTGAATAAACTTTTGACCCCAAGTGTACAGATAGCTGGGAATCCCCCTATCCCCACGATGCAGGTCTTCTCGTATCTGACATTTCCAGACGGCAAAACAAAGCGACCCTTTCCACGCCCTACCACCCTTCCACCCGTGGTCGAGTGGTTAGAGAGGTCAACACGTGCTTGGAATACTTTGGTTCAAGCCCAGATGCAATATAGCCCCGGATATAAAAACACTCAACGTGTGTTGGGCTATTCACGTCAGGGACCCGCGCTTGAGGGCTCTACGTAACACTTCGCTCTCCATATAAAATTGATCCCACCAGGAATCGAACCTTAGCTTATCAGAAAAAAATTATCCCTCTTCCTTTCTTTCTTTACCACTCCTATCACTTATATACCCCTCCATCAATCAATTTATCTTCTTCATTGATTTAAAATCAATGTCGTTGGCACCCTTCCCCCTTCCACACACTCTCAACTTGTCCTGGATCTAGTGTAGCCTCCCCTCTCAACTTGTCCTATACCTAGTGTAGCCCCACTCTCAACTTGTACTAGATCTAGTGTAGCCTTCCCTATCAACTTGTCCTAGATCTAATGTAGCTTCCCCTCTCAACTTGTCCTAAATCTAGCTTAGCCTCTCCTCTCAACTTGTCCTAGATCTAGCTTAGCATCTCCTCTCAGCTTGTCCTGGATCTAGCTTAGCCCCCACTCTCAACTTGTCCTAGATCTAGGGTAGCCTCCCTCTCAACTTGTCCTATACCTAGTATAGCCTACCCTCTCAACTTGTCCTAAATCTAGCTTAGCCTCCCCTCTCAACTTGCTTGACATGCAGTGCAAGGCGTCTAGGCAGGTTGCAGCAGAATCGGGCTTAGCGTTGACGACATCTCCGGGCCGTTCAAGAGAAGTTTTGTGGGTGTCAAGCGGCGCTTAATTGATTGCACTTTAATGACCGGCTTGGATGAAAGAAACAAGCACCGTGCAAGAACGACATATGGACCGGATAGTGTCAGGTCTTTATGGATTACCTTGATAGATTCCAGCAACCTGGGGAAATAACGTGCTATCTTCAAACCTAGGTCCACCATGCATTAACGTACTCTCTTCAAACCTAGGTCCACCGTGCAATAACGTGCTCTCTTCAAACCTAGGTCCACCGTGCAATAACGTGCTCTCTTCAAACCTAGGTCTACCGTGTAATAACGTGCTCTCTTCAAACCTAGGTCCACCGTGCAATAACGTGCTCTCTTCAAACCTAGGTCCACCGTGCAATAGCGTGCTCTCTTCAAACCTAGGTCCACCGTGCAATAACGTGCTCTCTTCAAACCTAGGTCCACCGTGTAATAACGTGCTCTCTTCAAACCTAGGTCCACCGTGTAATAACGTGCTCTCTTTAAACCTAGGTCCACCGTGTAATAACGTGCTCTCTTCAAACCTAGGTCCACCGTTCAATAACGTTCTCTCTTCAAACCTAGGTCCACCGTGCAATAACGTGCTCTCTTCAAACCTAGGTCTATCGTGCCACTATTCCAGTCTAAGTTGAATATAATAAAACTGAAGCTATAAATATTGTAGTTTAAATTGTAATTATTAGGATTTTTTTTATTTGTGGTATTTAACATACATGTTCTGAACCGACTGATTATATCAGCACAAGATTTATAAACTAACTTTAATCTAAAACGTACACAACATCCAACCCCCAGGCCATTCATTCATCCCTGTGAAAGGGTAAACCCACATTTCATCAAGGATACATTTTTCAGCCAATCCGGGAATCGAACCCTGGACCATTAGCTCAGTATAAAGACACGCTACCGAATGAGATCAGGGTTCGGACATTTAGTATATTGACCCCGCATCAGGTTTGGTTTGTTGGTGAGGAGGAGGTCGAGGTTCGAGTCCCGGCTGAGTGTTGTAAGGGTGTTTTATTCTTTTCAAAAATGGTCTTACACTCTCCCTCTCCACACAAATTAGGATACATTTGTTGTAAATTATTTTTTCCTGACCACTACCCCAGTAGTGTGATAACACTTCGGATACGATACAGTCACGGGGAAAGCAGTTGAAACCTTGGTTTGTGTCAATATAAGATTGTATTTCCGCGTGGTTTCATCGACCATTTTTACATTATAAGACTTCATTACAAAACATAACACATCATTTAACACTAGAAACTGTTAATAAACAAGCACATATTGTTTTAACTCGCATGAATCACAAACTTACAGATGATGGCTATACACAGGACCAGTCCTCTGAAATGAATAACATTCAATTAAATAAAAAATAATCCAAGTCTCGTGTTCAAGCTGTAATTTTTTTAAAACTTAATTGAATAAAATAATATTATGTTTAGTAAAATTGTATCAGTTATTTTTCTTGAATTCAACTCATTTTAAACTGTCAACGCGCGTCTTAAGATAAAAGTATTTTATAAAGTAGCTAATAAAAATAATAAAAACAGTAAAATTAATTGCTCCAATTTCCTTCAGTCTCTTCCTTCAACTCGACATTTCAATTTACGAAAGTTAAAAAAAAAAAGTTAATTTCATTTGCAGCATTTAAAATTAAATTTATGATCTAACTTTATAGTATAGTCAATGTTTCAATATTAGCGAAGGAATATATATATGTAAAGCGAAATCTTAAATTAACTGAGTGCTAGGTAGGGTTATAAAAAAAGAATCCATTAGGTAATTTGAAACTAAAGTCCGATAATATCTCAAGTGACAAACTGGCTAAATTGTGAGAACCTGAGTCTTAAAATAAATATTTTAAATTTTGATACTAACACGATTATAAATATTAACTACCGTGATATTACTAATCTAATTAAGTTCTATATTTAATTATCATTTAGATTGTGTCCCTACATTGAATTTTTTTAACTAAAACGAAATGATTTAATAGATTATGGCTAAGCACTAATTAGAGTAAAAATATTGCACAAAAAATGTTCAAATAATCAATTAAAAACATTAAAAATTAATTTAGTCAATAAAGCATTTACTAAGTTAGTTTTATGTGACTTTAATAATATCCCCTGATGTGATAATTTATCAAAACTGTCTGTGCCTTTGAGAAGCTTTCATCTCCTTCCTCTACCAGCTTCTTACGTCAAGGCAAGGCTTTGTAATAAAAGGGGTGGAAATGGGTAAACAAAGTGCAGTCGATGGTAATCACACCTGGTGTGGACTTGAAAGGTGTACACAGAGTGCAGTCCATGGTAATCACACCTGGTGTGGACTTGAA
>CABFWB010004217.1:0-14886 GCA_902151455.1 Timema bartmani
ATCGGGAATTTAAAACCATCACTAAGCCCTGTTAATATGGCATGTAGAGTGAATGTGAAAATAAATTGTAAGGAAGAAGAAGTTAGGAAATCCATGTAAACATACTTTCTGTTGTACCTGACATCATGATCCAAATATAACAAAGCCCATATTGTCAGACATATCAAATGTTCTTTTGTGTCCAAGACCCCTATATTAATATCAACAATACCATCCTGTAAACATTAATATGTTTTAAAACAACATGCTCATTTGTTGCACAGTGGGAAGATGGTACATTTGTGAGTTAGTTCACAGTTTCAATATTGGCCACTAATAACGGTATGCAAGAACTTATAGTTAATGTTTAGTGGACCGATAGTGTGGTCTTTATGATGACTCAAGCTAAACCATGCTTGTATACACTCTGCAGCAACTTAGTCAAGTTCTTTCATACGACCCTAAAATGTGTCAGGACTCGACAGGTTAAAATTAACACTCAGGAAGAAACCATTACTACTTTGACCAATCACAACACTGTAAAGTGGGAATTATGTTTCGATGTCCAATTCATTTGATGTTCATTTTTTTTTATTCTGATCCCTCGTTCCTGTTTTTTGTAATGATCGATTTTACTCAAAAGTCAGCCTTTGTCTCACCTGAGTAAACTGTTGACTGTTTTTCTCTCCTGTAGTGTTCTTTTGGTTCTGTTCCTTCTTACATACATATTATGAATATCCATGAATTGTTGTGTGAGCAGTAAAGTGGTGTTCACAGGTGTCCCCGATGGGCGTGCGTCTACTACAAGGCCTGGAGCAACTGCAACACATCCCCTTGGACCTGGGATCTGCCATTGTGCATGCATCGTCTGCCGACCCCCATGTGGTAATCCTGAGTGAGGACGGACAAGTGATCCTTCTGACGCTGAGGGAGACTCGAGGACAGAGCAGACTCACTGTCACTAGACCCGCACTCTCGCTGGTACAATTCACAACTTTTACTCTCATTTAACTAATCAGGAACTTCACAATATATTTCTTTTTAAATTGCACCAAAGCAGTTAAACAACTCAGTTTTTTTTCTACTGCGAATTCACATCCATTTGAATCATCATTTGAATGTCAATTGATAAATTTATTATCTTTACCAACTGCTAATTTTACTTTTTAACTCAATTGTTTTAAACTTCAAAACCAATTAAATATATTCTACTTAAATAAGTTGAGATGCACTATCTTACCAGTATTCATGATATACTCTTCAACTCATTCTTTACTTATTTAGTAAACTGTCCAGAACATCTACTTTGTTACAACTACTTTAATCACTTTAATCGATCACTTCAAACAGAATATTTAATAATCATTATTATAAATAAAAATTATTATTATTTCAGTTCAAGATGTAGTTAATATTTAAGGATAGGTGGAATACAATAACATTATTTATGTTAATAAGAGTTTTTAAATGTAAACTTTGAGAAAAAGATTTAGTAGCAAATTAGCTTTGTTTTTCTTTAGTAAGTTGTAGCTCATTAAGGAAAAGTTGTATTCAGTTTTTGAGGTATGTTTTAATTACAGAGGCCTCATATTGTGACACTGTGTGCATACAGAGATGTTAGCGGCCTCTTTTCAACCACTCTACCAGAGGAAGAACTAGAAGTCTGTACAAAAACTAATATTAAAGTGGAAGAAGACATCAAGAAGTAAGCCATCACTTTTACTAGTTTTAAATAAAACTGGTATAACATTATTGTTTAGATTAGTTGTGTTGGTAAACCAGTTGTGAGTGGATCCGGCCAGAATTTGAACTCCAGCCTCAACCTCTTGGAGTGGAAGTGAAACAATAGCCTTGTGTTATACCAGCAGGGACACATGGATGAAGATGTCAGTCTATTCTTGTCTAGTCTAGTTTTCTGGAGATGTGGACAAGGCTAGAATTTAGACCAGGCCAAAAATTATTTTAATTAAATACTTTAATTTGAGAGTTATTTTTGTTTTAGAGAAGTTGACGATGAAGATAAAATGTTGTATGGTGAAGCTGACTCTTCATTTGATCCCCCAGTCATTGTTGAGACATTTAAGAGCCCCATTGTGCCAACAGAAACTGAGAAAACTATTCCTTGGTAAGTGAAAGATAATTCTGATATACTAGATTTATGTACAGTATTTGGGGTATTTCATACTGGTATATGTTATTATTAGCATGTAGCAGTTATCTTGTTATGCCCTTGCCAACCCGGTCATAGCCAGTCCTTGCCTGGACAATGTTTATTCAGGAGCTAGTACGCTCTTGCACACGCCACCCCTAATCGTCCATCACTATGTCAGGAGAACAACACCTCCACCCTGGTCTGACACATGGCTGAGGGGGATAGAAGTGGCTGGCCCCCAGCTCAGATCACCAGTACTGTAGTGGCCTCGACCACGAGTAGAAGTCTCAGTAAAGATAGATAACATTTAGCACCGGGTCATGATTCTACCGCTCCCTCCTCTCTCCCCCTCCACCTCACTAGTGCCATCTCGAGTGCCGCCATCTTGAGCCAGTTCTCTCCCAACACTATTCCTGTGGCTGCTCCACCAACCCCAATCTCTCCCCTGAGGAATCTGCAGACAACCTTCGACTCCCCTCCAGCACAAATTTGAACTCCGCCATCTTCAGACCAGCAGGTAGACAGGTAAATAAACAAATCGCCGAGAGATAACAGAGAAACAATCCAGTGGCATTATCAATCTATCTATAGAAAGTTTGAAAAAGTAATCCTAACAGCTTTAATTAATATCAAATTAAAATAATTAAATACATGGCTGGCAGTCATGAGCATTGCGTGATATTTACTGAATGCAGAGCGATGACATTTTAAAATTAGTAGCCCCTGTGCCATCCTGTACACCTTGAAGCCGGAATTTTTCAATTTTGATTAATTTTTTAATTAATTAAAAATAGAGTCAAACAAAATGCAATTTTTTTTTCCTATTTGTTTTGTACAGTATCAAGTACAGGTTAATGCAAAAATATACTGTTTACAATTAATATTTTTTTATTATTTAAGGTGTTTAACATGCACTTTCTGAACTGATTGATTAAATCAGTGAACGAGAATTTCTATGAGTGTGAGTGAAAGGGCCTACCAATTTTGTTGATAAAGGTATTTTCTAGGCCTGTGCGGGATCCAAAACCTCGCGAAAAAATTCGGGAAATTGAATGTTGTAATCTCGGCTGGGAAACATTATTTCCCAGAATTTTACAACCACACTAGCCAACTTTATGGCAAAAAACTATCCTTGAAAAGATGTAAGAAAGGAAAATATATGTTTGGAGGAAAATAATAATTGAAGTGGCTTGGAAATATCAAATTATGCACAAAATATACCATCACCACGCTTATTTTGCATCAAAAGCATCCTCATTTGCTTTTGTATCTTATACAATAATAGTTGGGTAATTTAATATTTTTGAAGTCCAACAGAGTTTTTTATGAGAGGTTTGGTGACTAAAATGTAAGAGGTAACCAGCCACACTGGCTCAGTTGAGAAATATTTTGGTATTCTGGTATTCTTATGACCAAGACTGTAGCTCACTTTTATTTATTCAGATTATTTGAATATACTGATGTTTAGTTGTGTAAGTATATATTAAAATTCACACCATTAATTTTTTTATTTAATAACTTTTTAAGTCAATCTTAAAATCTACTTTTAGAATTTATTTATATCCATACAAAAAATGCTTTCAAAAATACCCAATTTTATTATAATAGTTACATTAAACCTATGATTATATTTTACCTTACATCAAAACCTTACTTAAAACTTGTTAGACAAAATGTTATGAAGTTTTTATTTGGAAAACTTACAATTTAAAAATAAATTTTTATAAAAATGTTGTGTAAATGTATAGTTATCTTTTTAAAAAATTCTACAAGCTTACATTTAAATTTATTGTTCAGACCTCTTAATTGCAACCGAATCAGATTTTTTTTAAAAATCTCTTTCCTCGACCTTATTAGGAATCAAATTGCCATTTTACTATCTTTTTTTTTATTGGAATGGATGGGAAGGCTAAGTTTAAGCTAAAACTGTACACCTGAAAAATAAATTAAAACTTAAAGCAGAAGATTATTAAAAAAAAAAAAAATCTGTCTCTTTCTCGCAGGAAATGAATCTTTTAGTACNAAAAAATCTGTCTCTTTCTCGCAGGAAATGAATCTTTTAGTACACCGAACGGGGGTTTGATCCCATTAAGTGCGGAAGTTTTGAAACTTTGGGTATTTGTAGATTTCACTGCCCTGAACGAAATTCCGGCGCCACTGTCATGGAAAAATGGTGTCCAAAATATGTGTTTTCAAAATATCTCACTTTGGGTACGTCATCCAGCAAAAAAGATTTTTATTAAAATAAAAAAGCATTAAATTTCCTACAAATTATGTCAGGTACATTTTTTTTCTAAAATCAACAGTTTCGGCGCAGCAGCCGATTGAAGTCGAGCATTGTTGAAATATATTGGATGGAACGCATAAACACCGCTGTAGAATATCTCTTATTTGCTGATATAACATAAAACTCAACTTGTTGGTAGTTTCCGCTAATTGGTTATTTCCCTCCCTCAATTACCCCTATTTGCTCTCACATAGCTACAAATTTCTTAGAATTAGCCTCTCTCGAGGACACCTGTGACTTGTAACATGGGTTGGTTTGATTTCTCTTGCACTAGTGTTCTTTGATTCGCATCTCGCCAACTCGGTGAATACTTCTGAAACGTCCTTTATGTAGCTACAGAACAGCATGTTGAAATGAGAACTTCACACATTTGTTGGTACTCTGCAGACGTAGAGAAATTACTTATCTGGCTTTCACAATATCCTCCGTTTCCACAGCTCACTGACATCATGTTTATTGTCAGTGGAATAGTTGAAGATGAAACCATCAACTGCCACATGTCTTGAGAAATTGGATAATGACAATTAATGGCAACAATTTTAACAATGTGGCGATCAAATGCGGGGAAAGAGTTCTTCCTCTTGGAGTCATCAATACTGGCGTGAAAATACAGAATTCCGTCGTGCCCATTAATCCACTGCCTATTTTTCATGGGCTTTGCGTCATCAAACCATTGGAGGAGGATCTTAAGTATCATCTGCATTACAAACTTTCTCCAAACCCCCTCTCATTGTTCTTTGATGAAAGAATGAGAAAAACCACAAAGTCAGCACTGTATGGAGAATTTCTGCCAACCACGGAAAATATTGATTTCGGGAACTCCATCTATATCATAGATGATGGATATTTGCTGCATAGCAATACATTTCTTTCCATTTGCATGAATTATGTTTACTTTGTTTGGAGGCACTACAAATCGATTGCTGTCTTTGTAATTGACGGATACTCAGTGGATGTAACAAAAAGCAGCACAAAAAATTTGGAGCGTCTTCGGAGATCAAGAAAACATTTTACAGTGAATGTGCTAATTGCTGAATCCATGATCCCTACTGTTTCTCAAACGAAATTCTTATTGAATCAGACAATAAGAGTCGGCTTATCTCCCTGTTAAAAAATACATTCGAAGATGCCAATTTCTGTCAAGCAAGCAGCGGAAGATGCTGACATGCTTATTGTGAATACAGGAATCAAAATGTCCTCAGAGTTTGATTCTTTAATAATTGTTGGAGAAGATGTAGAACATTTAGTTCTCCTTACACCTTTGGGTGCTGCTTGTCAAAACGTTTATTTTTTGAAGCCGAGAAAAGGTAAAACATTGCAGCGACTGTATTCTTCCCATAATTTGTCGAGCGGGGAAGTCGTCTCAGTTATATACTATTTCCTAATTCTTTCAGCGATTGCAACACAAACTCTGCTCTTTTGAATCAAGGCAAACTTAAGTTCATGACTATACAATAAAAGCACCAGGATTTGCAGGGGCATTTAGCTTTTTAAGCTGAACCAGATGCTATCGCTGATGCTGGAGAACATTTTCTTCTGTGACTGTATGGAGCAAAATATGAAGACAAAATGTCTCTTGATGTTTATCATTACAAATGTTTTGTAAGATCGATCACTAAAAGCAAATTCGACATCGCATCTCTACTACCTACAATTGTAGCAGCACGATAGCATTCATTCAAGGAGCTATTATCAAGTTCAATGTTGGCAGAGCATTCAAAAAAAATGTTGAAGACTAAGTCTTTAAAAGGATCAACTCCGGCCTCATACCAGTAACAACGCTTAAAGATCCTGCTACCCCAAAAGTTGCTTGAATTTATTTCCTGCAAGTGCAAGAAAGAGTGCACGGTAGTGTGTGGTTGTAGTAAGAAAGGCAGGTTTAAAATGTTCTGTGATCTGCAATTGCGGACAAACGGACAAACCAGCAAAAATGCACCGGAAACAGTCGATGAGCTTGATGACGATGAGGAAGTTGACTCGCCAGTCAAAATGATCTGCAATTCCTGTAATGGACAAACCAGCAAAAATGCACCGGAAACAGTCGATGAGCTTGATGACGATGAGGAAGTTGACTCGCCAGTCAAAACATTTATCACAAGCATGAAGAATGACCAAATGCAACAATAAATGGATAACAAAACGGAAGAAAGCATTGCTGAATACTACAGCAAACCTGGAACTTTGACAGAACCAAATAAAACGACGCATTAAACAGCGTAATGGTGGATTGGGCCTGTAGGGGATACCATGTAAAAAACAATCCCCCCCCCTCCATATACTCTACCTCAGGGTGGTGTGGAAACGAGTATTCTACAGCTAAATTCTACTAATTGGAGGCTTTTTAAATAGAAAAATAAATGCTGTCCCTCCAAACATAAAAATACTCGTCCATAAAACTTGCAATGAAATGTGTAATTGTGAAAAATGAGAACTTTCTAAATAATGCTTGACTTCACTTGGCTGCTGCGCTGAAACTATTCGTTTTAGAAAAAAAAAGTATATGATATATTTTTAGAAAATGTAATGCCCTTTTAATTATATAATAACAATTTTTGCCGTATGAGGCATCTGAGGCGAGATAGTTTGAAAAAACCTATTTTGGGCGCCATTTTTACAAGATGGCGGCTGCAATCAGATTTTGCATTTTTTCACATTTCATTTAGGGCATTGAATTGTACATATTCCCAAAGTTTCGAAACTTCCGCACTTAATGGGATCGGAATCTACCCTTCCTCTGGACTATTTCTCGCTCAAAAATTTCCCAAAGTCAAAATGCCATTCCCACAGAGGCATAGTATTTTCACATAACCTCCAGGTTCTAGTAGTGCCACAAATTACATGAGACCAAATGCTTTACTTTCCCTTTGAAATAAATTGTGCTACGGATTTTTATCGCTCAAGAAAAATCTGTCGACCCTGGCTGGGTTTGAACCCATGAGGCGAGCGAGCATTTCACCCCAAGACCACCGAGAGGAGGTCAGCAGCACCAAATGAGCTGTGCTCCAGACAATGTTGAATTGTATCAAAATTGTCAGATGTTTCTGTCATTATTAAAGTTTATTTAAAAGTTAAGTCTATAATTTACTGTTACTTGATTTTTTTAAACTATTTAAAAACAACGTTAAAACATATTTTATTTTAAATATCTGTCTCTTATTTTTTTATAAAAAAATTATTAATACATGTTTTTTACTGACATAATTAAGTTATAAAATTATATATCTATTCAACCCAAGCTCAAGATTAACTCAATACCTGGGAGCTTTATGAAAAGCTCGCTCAAGGTCAATTAAGAAACTTGAGCTTGCAGACCCCTATAAATTAAGTTTGCATACCTTGAGTTAACAAGCCAAGGTCACTGGTGGACATAAATTCTGAATAGAGCTCTTGAGTCCTTAAGGATATTCAATATTTTTGAATTTAAATTTTTTTTTTATAATTTCGTTTTAATATCATTAACAAGATTTTGTTTTAGAGCTCTAATCTGCTAATTGATAAATCAGTCACAACATGATAATTATAGAATAAAAAAGTTTATTACACTGGGCTTGCATTGATTTATTGAAAAGTTTAATGTTTATAAGTGAAAAATAGTTTCTAAAAACATAGAATATACTTTTTTATAATAATTTAGCCTCTAAATCAATTGTTCCATTAATAACTACTGAAATAAACTTGCCCAGAAACATAGTTAATAGAGCTCTTAAATTAGTGGTTAAAGATAATAAACACACAGGCTACAAATTAATTAAATTAATAGTCAATTAGTATAACACACATACTGCAATTTAATTAAATTAGTAGTCACTGAATATCGACAGATAGGTTACAAACAAATTAAACCAGTAGTCATTGAATATCAACACATAGGTTACAAATTAATTAAATTAGTAGGACAAAGCCAATCAACTATTTTGCTGATCATGCCACTGCTGATTATTTGTTACTGATTAGGCTGATATAATCGATGCCAATCTTTTGGTTTATTTTATTTTAAATATTACAAAGTTAATATGTAATATATCTATTCATACTAAAAAATCATTTGTTCATGTAGGCCATTTTTATTGTGTTCAGTATATTAGGTTGGTTATACAAGTTTAAAATAAAGCTAGAGTTAATTTAAATACTATCCACTCTATCATTGGTCCCACCACAATTTAAAGAAAGTTAGTTTTGGTAACTAAAACTCATCATCTAGAGTCTAGACATATGTGCAAATAATTACAAATATCCACTCTTGATTATTGATAAAGCTGTGTGTTTATAACTCTTTTAAGAAATACGTCAAATCTGAACGAATCCTTGTATTACCAAGAAATCTCTAAAAACCTTAAATATTAAATGTAAGAAATTAACTTTCCTGAATTGTTAGTATCCTCTTGCCACCCTGCAACACCTCAATCAATTCTGATTGTATTCACATCACATATGTTGCAAACATTAAAACTGCACCTCACATGTCATCCACATTCAGTTAAACGTAGGGTACTGATCAGGGGTCTGGTTGTTGACTTAATCCTATAGTTAGATTGGTTCTGCACCAACAATATGCAGTATTAGAGCTCTACAACAAATTCCAATTCCAAATCTTAAAAAAAAAAGTTAGGAAGGTGCAAAGGCCACGTTCTCAATTCAAAGCCGAATCGAATATCATGAGAAATTCCCGAACTTGAATCAAAGTTTGTATAACAAAAAAAAGTTTACTGTTGGATAAAAATATTATACTTTATATAACTATGTAAATAAAATTTAGGTAATAAACATCATTTACAAAATGCTCTAGTCCAAACGTAATTAATATATTCCTTCTCATAATGATAAATAATCTATTATCACAAAATTTAATCTAATTATTTTCAAATTTATTTTACACTGACACTAATATGTAGGGGTGGTCAGGCACCCGAAATTTTGGGCAATAAATCAGGCATATAAAAATCCCGAAATGTCGGACGAGTATTTTTTATGCCTGTATTTCAATTAGGCATTTCAAGAACCCGGTACGCCTATAATACCATGTTAGCACTAACCTCTAATTCAAACTTTGAAGAAAAAAAATAGTGTTTAACTGATATTCATAGTTGAATTATTTCAATTCAACCAGTATTAAACAAAGGTAAGTATTATTTTTTATTAATTCGTAAATTATTAAGTTTGCTTCCAACAAAACTATGATAACGTAAGTTTACAACTTAGCAAAATCAAGATTCATACGGTTCAATTGGAAATTTAATAGGTATGTGACAAAGTTGTTTGCAAAATGAAATGCCCGCCCGAATCTGCCCGTGCCTGAGTGTAATTTAGCCCACCCGATACAGATATTTGCTGCCCGACCACACCTACTAATTATTTGTGATGGAAATAACAGCAGAAAATTATATATGTGTATTGTGTTTTAAATTAAAGTATATTTTTTGATGAAGCTTTGTTATTGTCATATCCATAATTTTACTCTAGATTTGAAGTTGAAGTTTTTGAAGCTTTGCACACCCCTAAATATATATAAACATTATTTATGATGCTGAATTTGATACTTTCTCAAATATGAAATGAGTAGGTATGTGATTGTTTTCCAGGTGGAAGAAGTACCTGCAGGAGATAAAACCAACGTACTGGCTGTTCCTGGTGCGCGAGAATGGAAACATGGAGATGTACACTCTACCTGACTTCCAGCAGATGTACCTGGTGCGCAACTTTGGGCAGGGTCTGCGTGTGCTCTCAGACTCGACACAATCTGTTCCCCCCTCAATGACAACAGACACCACCTATGACACGGAGGTTCAAGAGATACTTGTTGTGGCATTGGGTCAGTTTCACTTGTGTTTCTTCAAAGTAAAACAAGATTTCATACTCTAATGATGCGAAATACACTTTTTGGTTCAAAATTAACTCAAATATAAGTTTGAGGTTTGGTGCCTCTATGTGTGTACCTGCACAACGCTATTCAGGGTGTCCATCAACCTGGAAAACAAGTGTGTGATCCCTCTCTTCCAATTATCTGTTATTTTCAAATATTAATGTCAATTACCATACATGTTTGATAAAGAAAGAACCCTCCTAAACCAGTTGGCATTGCTGCACCTCGACTATTAGCTCAACCTTTTGGTAGGGACCCGGTTTACACTCTCTCTACAGGACCTTTGGGTTAGGCTCGATTGGATAAACTCATCAATAACTCAATTACATGTAGCTTAGTTTCAAAATTTACCAAAGGGAAAATTACCCTTTATTTTAACTTACAACCTGGCATTCAAAATATTTCTAAATAAAGATGATTATGATGATGACTATGGTGTTGAAATACATTATGACACAACCTTAATACCAGCTATAAAAGAACACACAAATATTATCAACTAGAAATTAAATATTTTCAGATTGTTCCAAGAGGTCGAGCACACTACTGTTAGCTCCTTGGGACAATTACAAGAATAATACAACACTATTCGATACAACCTTATGATACTAAAATCAACTAACTCTGTCCAAATGTTTTAATCCTTATTTATATATACCACTCACATAGTCCCTTTCCAGGGTTTTTAGCTGTTCGCGCGAAAAGTTGGCACTGCTGTTTAATATAACATGTAACCTAGTACTGTTCACTGGATACTTATGGGGGATATTGTCCTCCGGAATGCTTAGTTCCTTAGTACCGGGTGGTAAAAAAAACAGGAGCAAATAGTTGCACCAACACAAGTTTAAAAGATGTGCTCAAATCTCTATTCACTAAAAGAAGCAGGCGCAATTTGGGAGCAGAGTTGCACCTTTTATTTGCCACCACTCAACTATTAAATCATGATTGTCACTTATAATAAATAAATTAAAATAACATACATCTGTCAAGCACAAAATTGGCTTCAATTTAGATAGTGGTAACAAATCAATTACCTTTTATTGTTGAATTTTTACATTAAAACAATGCAATGTCATTTCTTGCATTATTACAAAACAAAATGTCAAACAAAACCACGAAATGTGTAATCTTTGTAAAGATCCAAGTCCAAAGACATCTCATCACCAAATATGGTAGTTAGTATATTAAAATAAGTTTTAAAGTTTCTATAAATGTTTTGTTAATGGAACTTACTTAAAACTATTAATATAAATAAATACTAAATAATGTAATAATATTGTTTTTTTAAAAGACCCAGAATTTTAATTTTAATTTTATTTTAATTTTATTGCTAGTTTACAAGAAAAATATTTAGAAATCTTAGTATTTGCTGTAATTTTCATTAGAGATTTAAAATAAAGTAGCCTTGACTTTGAAAGTAAATTCTTCACAAGGATTGGTCGAAAAGAGCGCAATTGGTGAAATTCATGGTGACATCACCAGTTTGCGCCTTGTTTAGTGAATACAGAAATGGGGCAGATAATAAGGCGCATATTTGGGAGTATCTTGGGTACAAAGTTGCGCCATTTCTAGACTTGCACCAGAGCAGTGAATCCAAGCCCAGGGCTGTGGAGGCAGGGTCGGAGTCAGTAGGAAGGTACCAACTCAGACTTCAAAATAAAAACTTATACATTATAATTGGGGGAGAAATTGGTGAAGTGTTACATATTATTATGCATTGCTTTGCTTGGAGCTGAAACATGGACCATAAGGAAACAGGAGAAAACATTTTTGGGAAGTGGTGTTGGAGGACAATAGAGAGGATAAAGTGGATGAATCAGGTGACTAATGAGGAGATTGACTGGATGGGTCACATTATGAGAAGAAATGTCTTATTGACATATATACTTTATGCTCTATGGATCTAAGTAGCATAGTGATTCACTTGGGGGTGATGAAATTTCCTGTGTCACCATTTTAGTATTTAGTATTTTAAAATTTTAATATATATTAGTTAGCAATACATTGACTACATATAGTAAAATTATTTTACTTATGTAGATTTTTTTTACCTACTAATTAATACAATACATTTACCATTGATGTAGTAGTTGGAGTTGGAGTCGGACAGTAGAAAAATATGGGAGTTGGAGTCTCAGTCGAAGGTTTAGCATACACAGCCCTGCTTTATATTGCAACATGCCCGCTCGAGGGTTAAATGACTTTTCCCCACAAAAAACCAATCCAGGGTGTATTTTATTCATTAGAGATTTAAAATAAAGTAGCCTTGACTTTGAAAGTAAATTCTTCACAAGGATTGGTCGAAAAGAGCGCAATTGGTGAAATTCATGGTGACATCACCAGTTTGCGCCTTGTTTAGTGAATACAGAAATGGGGCAGATAATAAGGCGCATATTTGGGAGTATCTTGGGTACAAAGTTGCGCCATTTCTAGACTTGCACCAGAGCAGTGAATCCAAGCCCAGGGCTGTGGAGGCAGGGTCGGAGTCAGTAGGAAGGTACCAACTCAGACTTCAAAATAAAAACTTATACATTATAATTGGGGGAGAAATTGGTGAAGTGTTACATATTATTATGCATTGCTTTGCTTGGAGCTGAAACATGGACCATAAGGAAACAGGAGAAAACATTTTTGGGAAGTGGTGTTGGAGGACAATAGAGAGGATAAAGTGGATGAATCAGGTGACTAATGAGGAGATTGACTGGATGGGTCACATTATGAGAAGAAATGTCTTATTGACATATATACTTTATGCTCTATGGATCTAAGTAGCATAGTGATTCACTTGGGGGTGATGAAATTTCCTGTGTCACCATTTTAGTATTTAGTATTTTAAAATTTTAATATATATTAGTTAGCAATACATTGACTACATATAGTAAAATTATTTTACTTATGTAGATTTTTTTTACCTACTAATTAATACAATACATTTACCATTGATGTAGTAGTTGGAGTTGGAGTCGGACAGTAGAAAAATATGGGAGTTGGAGTCTCAGTCGAAGGTTTAGCATACACAGCCCTGCTTTATATTGCAACATGCCCGCTCGAGGGTTAAATGACTTTTCCCCACAAAAAACCAATCCAGGGTGTATTTTATCATGTTAAATACTACCCAGGTATTTATTTTAAATACATTTGAAATAGCCAATTTCAAAAAACATTGGATTTTCGAAAATCAATTATTTGTAAACTACCCTTAATTTGAGGGTTCGAATCAAAATTTTAAAAAATCTCAAGGTATTACTATATTAAAACAAAATCCATCAACCAGTTTGTACTGTAGCCCTAGCGTCAGGTAGAGCCATAATATTTGTTCTGAGCACAACAAACGTAGAGGTAGGTTGGTATAGAAGTGGGAGGGTTGTTGCAGGTCACCATGGCAGTCGACCGCTCTTAGTGGTGAGACTAGAGGATGAGGTTCTGCTCTACCAAGCATACAGGTACCACAAGGGCAACCTCAAGCTGCGCTTCCGACGACTCGCACACACTGTTCTACTTAGGGAGAGTCGCTCCAGGTTAGTTCAACCATACTAAAAAATGTATCTCTATAAAGAAAACCTCTTTATGAAGTAATTGTTTTATATTCGGAAGAAGGTATAGGAAAGGTGGATAAAAACATATAAAAGGGATGAACACAATATGGCTGGACACTGGCAGCAATTTAAAATGTGAACTATGTTCTTCTTTTCATTGTAAAGGCCATATTTTGTTCATCCCTTTTATATGTTTCTATCCACCTTTCCTGTACCTTCTTCTGAATATAATACAGTATTAAAACAAATCTTTAATGAATTAATTACTAAAGAACTTAATATTGTTTAAAATAAAATCTAAAGTCTAAAGGGGTATCGATACACATAGTATAATTTTTTCCAGCACAAAACAAAAAAAATTTGTGCTTGGTTAAACTTTGGGAATATTTAATATATTATCTTTGGCTTAGCTTCAAATTGGAAAAGAGGACCTCGCATGACACTATAAAATGTAGGCCTATTTATTAGGGGTTTGCGAGTTTGGATTTTTTGATTAGAGTCGAACTTAAGCCGAGTATTTCAAAAAGCTCCCAAGTTCGAGTATATTCATGATTTTAAAATTTTAAGATCATATATTTGTTTATTTTGAAAGTAAAATAGGATATTTAAAATGTCACCCGTCAAAACAAACATAAAATTTAAATATCACATCTTTAAATTTGAGATTTTCAAAATACATTAAAGCTACATTCATTCTTAAAATAAGAATGTCACTCATTCTTATAAAAAATAATAAATACTTTTGAAAATTAAAAAAAATAATGGAAATATAGGTTTTTATATAGAAATAACACTTAAAAATAAGAACAACACTCAATTAAAATAGTTCCAATACTCATATCTATAAGGATAAAAATTACACTAACAATTATAAAAAATAAATAGTATGGAACTCCGCATGAAATTTCTCACTTCATTGTTTAAAAATGGAGATATTTACTCAAAACTCATAATATATGTTACAAACCCGAGAAAAAATTGCAATATACTTAGGTTGAAACATTATTTGACTCCCAGATTTAAATTTTATGGTTTTCTTTTTAAAGAATTAAAGTCCTCACAAGTATATTTG
>CABFWB010004217.1:33041-52663 GCA_902151455.1 Timema bartmani
CCACTTGTCTCCAGTCCTCTCCTCTTCCATTCCTGTTGAGCTCTCCAATCTTCTCTCTCAGCCACTTGTCTCCAGTCCGCTCCTTTAGCTTCTATATCCTACAGCGCTTGGTCCATCCATCTTGTCCTTGGTCTTCTATCCTTCTCTTTGCTCTGTAAGACTTTCTTAGGCATTCTGTCCTCTTCCATTCTCAACACATGTCCTAACCACAGTAACCTTTTTCTCTTCAGTGTTTCTTCTTGTTATATTCCCAATGCCTCTCTGGAACCTCTTCCATATCCTTTGTCCTATTTCCTCTCAAATTTTACCGTTTGTGGTAATCTTACTTCCTAGATAGCAGAAATCTTCCACCTTTTTGAGTTCCTTTCCATTGATTGTTACTTCCTTTGCTGAGTTTGTGTGTCCAGCCACCTTCATTATCTTGCTTTTTTCCACATCTATGTCAATCCGTGTTTTTCCATGTTCATGTCCATTCCCTACTGTTCCATCACTTCTTCCCATTTAGCTAGTTCTCTCTTCAAGTCCTCTTCCGACTCCTCCCAGGTCATGACATTGTCCGCGTGTGTCATCACCTTCAGTTCTCCCGGGTTTCTGTGACCCTGAACTTGGGCGATAATTTTATTCATTACAATATTAAATAGGATTGTGATAAAACATTTCCCTTTCTCACTCCCCTTTATGCTTAGAACCACTCAGATTGCTTATCTTCTATTCTTACACAATTTTCACACTTATCATATATTCCTTATTTGTTCCACAATCCCTTCAACAACTCCCTTTTTTCTTAAGCCCAACCATATACTTTCTACTCTCTTAGTACTTTGTCCTAAGCCTTTTTTTTATGTCAATGAAGGCTATCATGGTATCTTTATACCATATTTCCACCTTTTTTCGATGATCTGTTTCAGTACAAAGATTGCATCAACTGTAGATATTCCTTGCCAAAATCCACAATGTTCTTCCCTTTATGTTTTCCCTATTCTTCGCTTAACTTTTCATAGGAGTAATTTTTCATATAGTTTCAGACAGTGGCACAGCAATGTAAATCCTCTGTAAGTTTTACATTTTGACTTGTTCCTTTTTTATATATGGGTACAATAACCCCTTTCCTCGTACTTTTCTTTCCTTCTATACTGCTTGTATCACTCTGTATAACCACTGTAATCCCATGAATTCTGCTGCTTTTATAATTTCCGCCGTTATTCATATATTCCTGGTAATTTTCAATTAGGTAGCACTCTCGCTGCTATCTCTAGGTCTCGCATATGAAATTCATCTACCTCCTCTTGTGTAACTATTGTTTATATCATCTCTCCTCCGCTATTTAGTTCTGTTCCCTCCACTGGACTTCTCCAGCTGAATCCAGTACTCTAGTCAGCATCTTTCTAGGCTTTGTCTTATTTTTAGCTGTCCCATAAAATATTTTCTTGTTTCCTTTGTAGTTGCTCTTTAGTTTCTCAACAAACTCTCCCCCTAAGATTTCTCCTTTGCATACTTAGAGTCATTTTTCCCTCTGCTTTGGCTAGTTGTTTCCATTTTTCCTCCTTCTCTGCTGTTCTGTCTTAAACCGACTCTCTCCATGCTTTGTTTTTAATTTTTACAACTTCTGCTATGTTCTCATTCCACCATGGTATTTCCTTCTCTTTCCTCTTTCTTGATGTCCTTCCACACATCCTTTCTGCTGCATGTACTATTACTGTTCTGAAACTTCTATTTACATCTATATACGTCTTAAATCCAATATAAACTATTATTAAATACCTTAGTTGACACTGAGTGTGTTTTTCAACTAAACGTTGTATTTACAAATGGTTAATAATATAGTTGGTAAAAAGATATTAATTAAAAAATAGGAATTAAGGTGGGAGTATAAAAAAATAAATATAAACTACTAAACACAAATATTGTTCACAAACTCGTCAATGACTAGATCGATGTCCGCACTTGCTGGCAGTGTTTGTTTGATGTATGAAAACATCAATATCATCCAGACAGTCCTGGTTCATTGTGGATCCAAGCTTACTCTAGACGTAAGCTAGTTTTGTTCGAAAGAGGAACCATCTTTAGTAGCCTTCCTAAATAGAGTAAAAATATTCCATGCCATTTGTCAGAAACCAGTTCAGCCATTCTTACTATCTTAACCCTTTTGCTGCATATTTAATTTTTACTTCATACCTTCAGAAATTCAAAAATTCAAAATCTGAAAAGTTGCATGATGATCATGATTATGATCAAATAATGTGATTTTCAACTAGTAATGTATTTTAAATATGAAATTTAGCACCACGTTGTCTATAAATCACATAATAATATATATTTTATATCAATAAAATTTTATACATCACGTATTATTTATGTCACATTTTACCCAAATGCAATGTCATTCTGCTATCAGAACCATCATTTATTTTACTTGCAACACACAATAGTCTCAAACCAATCGCTAAATGAGGATTTGACAGCCCTTATGTAATAAAAAGAAAACTTTTGAAAATTAGGTTACATCAACACAACTTGAACAATTCCGTGCTACATTGGTGCTTTCCTTAGTGTAGTCCATAAGATCATATATCTGTGTAAGGCATGGTTTCAAAATAGGAATCAGGTAAAGAACAAAAATAAAATATCAATTAGAAGAAATAAGATAAATTTTAAAACCCACTGAATTATTGAATTTTCTAATTGCTATACTAACCAAATATTATGTTTATTACACTTCACATGGCGAATTCATCAATCATAAATTAAATGTGACTAACACAGTAGAATAACCGAGTAAATATCACAAATACTATAGGGGCCTACTAATAAATCCCTCAACAATATTGTCTGCCACATAAATATTGCACGTGTGCTACAAGTAGTGAATTGCAGAAGTAAACAAGTGCTACTATTGTTATGATTTAGCAGTTGGTACTTGACAGTTCTCAAAACTAACACCAGATGTCAGAGGCGCACAGGCATGCTAGTATGAAAAATTCAGCGTTTCAACATTCTTGTGGCTATTTCTGACTGTCGCAGTAAAGGTAGATAAAGTTTACACGTCATGGGGTAGAGTCGATTTCCGCAGTCAATGGTTATAATGCTTATATCGGATATATCCGATTATTGCAGCAAAAGGGTTAACCAGCAACATCTTTAACACCTACTTTTTAAAGTCTTATTTCTCCTTCCAATTCTTTAGAAGAAAGGCCGAAAAAACTTGATAAAAGGATAATATTTGCTGTGCCTATGTCAAGTTTAAACATCTTCCCTGCCGCAGTATCAAGTGATGCCGTTTCATGACTAAAATGTTGCTCAATACAGCTTTAAAGCTTTGCTGTAAGCCTCATTGAAAACTGAATCATCACACAACATTGCTGTAGGTACTGGACTTAGCTCATGACAGTGAAGAGATTCAGTTGGGAATCTTGAAGATCAGCCTGACAATAGGTTGCATCATTTTAAGATAAACAATAAATTCAAAGCTCAGAAGCTGCATAAGAATTCCTCTTCCTTTAGCTTTGATTTCTGTAAGACTGGTGGTTTTATTCACTTCCCTAACAGTTTGAACTATAGCTGAGAAAAGTTCGTACACAGAAACTACTGCCTCAGCTCGGCATGTCCATCTATGCTTCTATACTCTTCATGATTGTTTCAAAAACTGCATGTCGAGTTTGGCTACCCTTTATAAAGGGGGTGGCAACCTTTTTTAAGCTAGAGCCAGTACATTTTTAGAAATCATTTGATGAGCCACTGTAATCTATCTTCTTTGCCTCTCCCCCTGCCAAATATCCACATAGCACATCTGATAACGTTCTAGGAAAACAATATTGAGTGCTCTTTTTTATGAACAATTATTAAATAACTAAAAAATCAGATTATTTTACAGGATTTTCTAAAATAATTCTAATTCTAAAATATAAGTGTAAATTAGTTGTTTTACTAAGAATCTATAATCGTTCACATCATTTTATAACTATAGTGAAAACTATTTATTAATTAGAAATTAAAATAAAATTAAAGTGAACTTTACATATCTATACAATACTAACACAATTTTTAAACCTGCTTTCTCTTAACAATTTATTAATGTTAGGTTTAATTTTTGAGGTACATAAAATAAGTATTTTAGCAAGATGAGAATCCGTAATAGTTGAATAGTAATAACATTCATAGAAGAAATGTGATTTTACATAGATACATTCATGGAACATACAAACACACTACTTATGTCATGAAACATTAAAGTGTGCTAGTGATTAGATATTAGCTATCCACAAAGTGTATACATCCACATCAAATAGGTAGCAGCACCAGATATGCCCAATTAAATAAATTCTCATTCAGAATTTGTACATCAACATATATTATATGGGGAGCCGAATCCACACACAAATCTTAAAGCAAGATTGTGAAGCTCAGGAAAATGTTCTTTGGGTACGTATTTCCAAAATCCAATCAGATTAGGATCACTGGGTGATCTACAATGTTCTTTAAACTTAGTACAAAGTCCAGAGTCATATTGGATTTCTAATATCTCGATTTCTAGGGATGGGGAATATTTATCTATAATCAGACTCTGAAAGACAAAATGCATTTATGAATAAGTCTGTGTTACTCTTTTCAGATGCAAAGGAAAAAATCTAGTCACGAATGAATCATATAAAGATGAAACTGAATACTTTGTATTTTATATGATCCAAGGTAAAATTATTGTATTTACTAACAATTTTCTGAAGTGTTGGAAAATGATCAAATTTGCCCTTCTCTAAGTTTCTACAAAATAGTTTAGCTTTATTGTAAAGGTATTGACTTCATTAAACATTATTGGAAATAAATAATCTTTACCTTACAACCGTTTGTTAAGAATATTCAAATAATGTGTGATATCCATTAAAAACCCTAAATCACAAAGCCAATCTGGATATTTAAATAAACCACATTCTATAGGCATAACATAATTTGAAGAAACACAAAAGAACTTCTCCCCTAGAAAGCCATCTGTGTTGTGAAGTAAAAGTTCACCTTTATCATTTATTCTCTCTTCAAAAAATTCCTTAAATTCTCTTCGTTTGAGTGTACATGATCGAATCCTATTGACACAACATAAAACAGGATCAATAAAATGATGAAAATTCAAAGCACAAAGCCTCTTTGTGAATGATGCAGTGATATGAAAATAGCTTTAGCTCTAAATACTGTTCAAGCAAAGAAACACAGCCATTTCTCTTTCCTAGCATAGCCGGAGCACCATCAGTACATACACTTTCAAGTCAATCCCATTCAAGTTTACTTCCATCTGCATCATATTTTTCAATACAGCTTTTTTCTTCCTCAAAAATATCCCTTCCAGTTGTTGTGGTCGATAATTGACTAGTCCCAAAAGTTCTTGAAACATGTCAAAGTTTTCATCTATGCACCTTACATACACAAGCACTTGAGCACTAGCACTAACATCACAGCTCTCGTCTATTGCAATTGAAAAGTATTTGAAAATAGCATTTACATTAGGGCTGGGCCGATGCCGATTATTAATCCGATCATCGGCCAATTATCGCATAACCGGCGATTCCGATGCTCGGTGTTTGAATCTCCGATTATTTATGCAGATTATTCAAAATGTGTGGGTATATTTTAAGTCCTAAAAAAATAATATTTTATCTCTGCTCTCTTGCATGTGATCTTTGAATAATTAGCTTGTTCTTAGCGACTTAGGTTTGAAATAAACAGCACGTCCAACATTTCAAACAAAATATATCAAAATAAATATATTTACCATAGGTCTTTTTCCAATTTATACACGTTATTAGAAATAAAAATACTCACAAGTAACAAATCTAATAATAAAATAAAATATTAGCAAATTGGTGTTGTTTTATTGCGATTTGTTAAAGATGCCCAAAAAATGAAACATCGGACGTAATAATCTCGCACATGCGCACATTTTGTTTTAAATGGAAACTGCTTTTCTTTTAATGCAAGTACAAAACTTTCCAGTGGCGGGGAATTTGTTTCGCTCATATTTCAATATGAATTGAATTAATATATATTAATATTTACATTTTACATTTTCTTTAATAATTAAACGTAAATTAAAATAAGTTTTAAAGTATTTCTTAAAAAAACCACGAAAAATAACTTTCGTTGCACATTATGTTATTTATTATTTATTTTATCATATTGAAGTAGAGATGGGCAAAATTGTTCTTTTAAATGAACTATTCATTGTATCTGGTTCAGTTCAATGATCCGTTCATTTTGACCCGTTCACCGTTCATTAGATTTTCTAAAGGTAGTTTTTATTTAAATGTAGTTAAAACAATGTTATTTTTCATTAAGATTATTTAAATTGTTAATAAAAAGATCGGATTACTGTTTAAAAATGGTGATGCCTTTTTATTATACTTTTTTTTAAGAAACCACTTATTTCTATATGATATTAATATTTAGTAGTTAAATTATGATGGAATGCTTTGTAGAATCACAAAAACCTATGTTATGATATATCTAAATCACAATTCACAAAAATATTACGATTGTTAAAAATTGTTTAATATTGAAGCCATATTTTAATAGACATTGGATGTAAAAATTCCTATTTCATCTAAAAACAAAATAGATGTAGGCCTATTCTCCTTGTGTGCAAAAATATGTGTGCCTTGATTATTTTTTATCATTAGAATTAAATTTAAATTTGCTGATTATGATTTGTCTTTGTCTAATGAAAGGGTTAGTAGGCCTATTTAATCATTAATGTGAAACCATATTTTAATTATCTAACATATACCGGTATATTTGCTATTTATTAATGTGATTTGTTTTTGTTTTGTGACAGGTTCACTTGTCCTAACAATAAAAATATAAAATAATAACTAAACAACCTTTACATTTTAAAAGTTTATATTTAAATGTTATTAAAACAAAATTATATTGGACATTATAAAACTAGTAAAAGTAACTTTTTTTTTTTGCTTTAAGGGTCGTTTTATTTTATACACTTATTAAAATTGAAAACAAAAATAATCGGCATCGGACTAATCGGCAAAATAGCTGATCGGCCCAGCTCTAATTTACATATTTTATTTGTTTTATTTGTTTATCTGCCATTTCTTCAATGCGCCTCATAACTGTATTGCGAGAAAGTGAAATATGGTCCACCATTTTTCCTACGTTTGTATCACCAGTGTGTTCTGCAATCTCACCAGTGGCGAAAGGTTTTTTTCTTCTGAGCCAGTAGAAGTGATATTTCATAAGACATTTGGACCATATTCTTCATTTCTTCACTTTTTTTTAACAAAGTTTTGCTGGCAATGAATTCTTCTCTTTTTCCTTAAAATGTAATCAGTTCTTAAAGCCAAAACCAGGAGGGACTGACGTATTAAATGAATTATGTGTTTGTTTGAAATGCCTTTCAAGATTGTATTTTTTGATACTGCAACCATCACAGAACATAACAGACAAATAGGTTTCAACGCCTTTCCCACAGAAACTGTTCTTACCATTCTTCATTAAATGTCCATAATGTCGTATCACTTTCAAATGTTCTTTTCTACCAGCCAGACTTACTAAATGCCATTGTATTTCACACAAACAAAAGTATACAACAAGTAAAATAGACTGAAAACAAACTACAAATAAACTACGACTGAAGAACTTAGCCACGTAAACTGGAAGTAAACACTAGTAACAGTGACAGGGAGGGTTGAGAGTGGCGTGACAGGTACCATTCTTGGTATTACTTCCTTTTACACAGTAAAGACAGCAGGGGTGGTTAACCCATGGCGTGTCATTCAAAATGTCTTGTTGGCCCACTGTTTTGCCTGCGGGCTATGGGTTGGCAACCCCTGTTGTAAACTAATGGTTCTATTCTAAATAAGTAAAAAATTAAACTATTTTCAACACTTGAGATGCAAGAATCGATCAAACAAGATTTAAGCAATGAGCAAAACAATGAACATGCAACAACTGTCCAATCAAATCCTTACATCTGGCCTGTACACCACTTATTTGACCGGCCATAGTTGATGCACCATCAAAACATACTGACAGCTTAAACTTAACTTTTCCATCACTATCTTTAACGTATTGTAAGTCGCTGAAGGGACACAAAAGTTTTTACTGATCTGTTTTGACGGGCATCAAAATATTTAATAACAATGGCCATTTGCTCGTGATGAACACAGTCACTTATTTCATCCGCCATTAGAGAAACCTTTTGACCAATCAATTTGGTAATAATTTACTGAAACGTAGAATTACTCAACAATAGTTTGCTTAAGTAACTACCTTTCTTTGGTCCTTATTTTGAGTGAAGTTGGATAATAGTATCATATCTCTTAAGAACAGCTGTAATTTCCAAATAAACTTATAAAGTCCTTTCTGTACACTTTCAAATGACTCTTATAAGCTTTAAAACTTGTCTATTCTCAAAGCTTCCACTCCTACCTCCCACTGTTAAGTAAAGCCCTTTGCTTCTGATGGTCTAGCAAAATATCAATTGGAACGGCTAATATAAAAGTTTTCCATTATATAGAACTCTCAATATGACATTTTGATTTCTCTTGAAGTTTGAAATACTCATTGGCATCTTTCACTTTTTAAATCCTCTGTTTTTGAATACATTATCAATGTGGCTTTTACATGAAACATCTTTTAAATAGAAAGCAGACAACTGAAACAAAATTATGCTTCCTTAGATTTACTATATTCTAACCAATTGTACTTTTCAAACCATGAGTGTTGAAAGCCTCTCGACTAATTTGAAAACGAGGTTGACGGGGCCCTCTAGTCAGTCTGGTTTGTTGCTCCAATCTCTGTGGTGCTAATGGAAGGGCTGAATTATCATAGTTGATATATTTTGATTCCTCTTGATAAGTTCATCATTTCTCTCTTGGCATGTAATGATGGTTTTAGAACAGGAATCTTATGGCTCGCATTTTTTCTTTCTTTTGTGTCATCTGCCAAGCTTACAAGTTCTAGTTCTGGTTCATTTGATGCCGACCCACTTGTTATGTTTCCATTGCAGCCTAAGGCAGTTGTGCATGACGAAATGTCTTTGGAAGGTGTCCAAACAACAAATTTAAACCAAAATAATGTAACGCTTTAGAATTAGTTATCAATCAAATTAGCTTGAAGTATAGAGTAGAAATATTAAAAAAGTAGGATCTCAGTTGAGGTGATCGGGGCAATAACATTCCGGGAAAAAAATAATGTTTTAGCACAGATTTCTGGTAGCTTACCTCTTGAACTTCAAGTAGTTTTATAGTCAGTCGATATTTTGAGGATAGTTAATATCATCGAATATTCTATTTATTTATTTTAGCTAGATATACAGGTTTTATAGACGTTTAAATAGTGAAAATATCCTAGTTAAGTCTATCAGGGTTATCATGTTTTTGCCCCAACACCCTAAATTCCCTAACAGGGGCAAATTTCCTCCAGCGCAAGTGTAGTGCAACCTGGCTCCAAAGACAAGGTTTAATAATGTGCTCCATTTTCTTATTCACTAGAAAAGAAACAAACCTAAAGTAAATAAATGGTAGACACAATCACACACAAACACTCTCATATCACAATTTAACTATCAATTCACACAAATATTTTATTACCAAGGCATATCAGTTTCTCACTTTACACAGTAATTACAAACTAATTTCTCCAAACTATCCAATCCACCATATCACAAAGTCGACCAAGATACGACAGCTAGGTGACAATCTTTGCAACTTCACGTTAGAGCAATACTGTCATTTTGACAGCTATTAACAGGATTAAACAGTTAAGTAGAGGTTTTATAGCATCTGTGTGGTATCTCTAGTTTCCTAGTAGTTGGTGACTTATATTCGTCTCGGTATTATCTTCATGGTGACATGATACGGTCTGTGGAGTATCTAGTGCTCAGCCCCTTATTGGAACACAAGTACTGTGATATTGTTTGGAATGTCCTTGAGTAGGGTCACGCTGGAGTCTTGAATAAACCATATACAAGTCTAAAAACACAATCCTTTATCTGAGTTATACCTATAGATCTCACAAGATATGTGAAACAAAATAATATTCATTGTTGCAGAAACATCCTAGTGGAAAAAAGAGCATCAACAAAATATTGTGCAATGTTATCATTTTATCAAACCTCACTTTGCAAAATATATTGGCCAATATATCAGAAACTATTGGATTTATAAAAATATATTTCAAATAAAGTTTTTTTTTTACTTTCTTTCTCGCTATCTTACAAGTAGTAAAGAAAGTATTGTGATCATAAAAAAAAATCTAATTTGAGATTTTGATGATTGTCGATTTTCATGACCTCCTGAATCTGAAAAAATTGTTTTTGCAATGCCTTATGTGTCTGTACCTTGGAGTAGAGCCTAAACTATTTTACTGATCGGGCTAAAACTTGGTATTTATAGTTTTCTTAGGGTTGCCCCGAGGGGTTTTTGGAATTGTATATCTAACCCTAAAATTAAGGGTGGTAAGAGAAAAAATTGAATTTATCAAAATCGGCTCTAACGATTTTAATTAAATTTAATTTTTAAGCATTGATCAATATTACAAACAAAATGGCTACTTTCATTTTTTTGTCAAAATGACTTTAAGTCTCCATACTAATTTATGAATTATATATATTTTTTAATAATATCTTCGTAAATCTTTGAGATATGAAACTACTTATCATTGCAAATATGTAGGTTTATTTATAATACAAATCTTTTATCAGAAATAGAACCAATAGTTTTCAAGTTATACGCAAATATTTATTTTCTTAACTTCTCGAACACTAAAGGTTAAAGGCCCAATCTTACAATGTCTCGGGATTCTATTCGTTAGGGCTTAACATAAGGTTAAGTGATAACAACCACTACTTTTGATTTTACATTGTTTGGTTAGCGCTAATGTCCACGTAAAAGTGCCCGTAAAGTTAACGTGCGGTATACCTTCTGGTTAGCAAACATAACGCCCACATTAACAACACTAAACACTCTGCCATATTTTTTTCAAGGCATTTGTTACTATTAAAGTGAGGTTACATTTATTTATTTTATGAAATGGGTGCTTTATTGTTTGATTATGATGACTTTAAAAATGAGTTACAAGCTCTAAGGAACCCAAGACTTCAAAGACCGAAGAGATACGTGGAACTAAATAATTTCTTTGAATTTATAACAAAGTTTTTTTGTTTGTTTTTTTACATTTTCGTTCAAACAAAACTAAAGTTTTAGAAATTATTGAAGTGATTGAACACAAATTAAAATTGTTTATTTTAAATCTTTTTTTGTATTTATTTATTAATTCAATTAGCGACATTTCCTCTTCTTTGCTAAAATTTAAATGTTGTGTTTGTGATTTCAACAGATATTTTAGCAGACAAATAAATAAGATTAAAGATAGCAGATAACCTTACACAGGCGTGATAAATTGGACTTGCTTTGATTGATTTGTTTTCAAACCAGTTCCATAGACGTTGTAATGACTTGCTTATATTCTCTATGGTAAAATTGAGCCAATCAAAATATTTGAAATAAATATAAGGCTCCGAAAAGGTAAACGATAAGGACTAATGGAAGGCACCTGTTCGCAATATGCCGAGCACATAAAAATAGTATTGCAAAACACAACGCCAAGTTTGACCAACAGTTATACTTTACGGATAGTCAAGTTACAAGGACTTTGACGAGACATTGTAAGATTGGCCCTAAGTATTGCACTGCAAACAAAAATTCTAACCTAAGATGTTGGTGGATGTCGACGGTACATGATTCACCCCCACCCCACCCCCTTCCCGAAACCTAAAAGTGTTTTTTGTAATGCAGTCTGTCTAACGCCAAAATTAAGCGTGGTTTACTAATGGGCGAAAAGAGAAAAAATCAATTTTCTGAAATTCGGCTCTGACAATTTTTATTGAAATTCGAATCTAGGCATTGATTAAAATTATAAACAAAATGGCTATTTTCATTTTCCCGTGAAAATGACTTTTAGGGTACTTTAAAGGTGCATAAATTTCAATATCTCCGCAACTATTAATTTGAAATACTAAATAACTTATCATCGCAAAATTGTAGTGATAATAAAAATATAAAGCTTTTATTTGAAATATATTTTTATAGTACTAAGAGTTTCTGAGATATTGGCAAATATATTAATACAATATTTTGATCTTAAGTTGTACAGAGATACTAAAGTTTCAACGCAATAATTATCCAATGACATAAAGTAAGTAAATAAGTAAGTCTCTAAAGAAGTTGATTTTCTTTTTCCTTTAACCTCTCAGGGGAAATGTTTGTACCACAATGATCTATTTATATCATTTTAGGCAGAGTAGTCAATATTTATATTTTTTATTGGTCCAACTATACAAATGAGGACTTTAATTCTTTAAAAATAAAATTATAAAATTTAAAACCGCGAGTCAAAAAAGTTTTACTTAAGTATAGCGCAATTTTTGCTCCGAGTTGCTAGTGTGTATTATTTCGTTTCACAGATATTACAAGCTTTTTAAACAATGGAACGAGAATGTCCATGCAGAGTTCCGTACCATTTATTTTTAATAGTAGTATAATTTGGCAATGATAATTTATTTCATATCTCAAAGAGTTACTGAAATATGATCAAAAATGGAGCTATCTACTTATGTAAACGTACCTTTTAAGTCATTTTCCCAGTGTTTTGGTACTAAACAATGCCCAGATATGAATTTTGAACAAAATTGTGGAGAGTGGATATCAAGAAAATAGATTTTTTCTTTTTGCACTTCAGTAAACTACCCTTAATATTAAGGTTAGATATCATCATCATCATCATCATAATCATGAACTGTTGCCTGTGCTGAGCCTGTGTCTGGATCTATTTGTTGTTTAGATATCTAATTCCAAAAACTTCTCGGAGGGGGGCTTATAAAAACCCTAGATGCCAAGTTTTAGCCCAATCTGTAAAAGGGTTTCCGCTCTAAGCCGAGATACAAACATAAAGACAGACTGTACCACAAAAATAACTTTTTCAAGTTCAGTGGATCATAATATATTGATATACATAAAAATATTTAATTTGAATTTTTTTTTTTGCAATCACAATACTTTTTCTATCCAAGGGGTCATGAGAAAGTAAAAACGTAATTTTTTGTGTAATATTTATAAAGTAAAACTAACTTGGATTAAACTTTGAATCCTCAATGTTTTTAGTGGCACTCTACAATCATATGCAAGTACAGTAAGTAAAAGTAAGTGATTCACTTATTGTGTTTGTGGTTTTGTTCAGGTGTTTATCTGTGGACCAAATCCTCACTGGCTGTTCCTAACTTCTCGTGGGGAGCTGCGGTGTCATCCCATGAACATAGATGGGCCCATTACTTGCTTTGCTCCATTCCACAATGTCAACTGTCCGCAAGGTTTTCTCTACTTCAATAAGAAGGTGATTGCATTACATAAGCAATCTTACTATGTCAATTTATGGAGGAGGTGTACTAACCACAATATGGGGCTCTTTAGACTAAAATATTATGTTTTGGAGTTAAGATTATTCATAGCTTATAAGCATTACTTAGCTCCTCCATAAATTAGTTTTACTGTCTAAATAGGTGCCAATGATTAAAAATAAATATAGAAACTGCGTGAGAACATTAAAAAAATTGTGAATTAATGATGGAAAGCAAACAAACTGGAAAAAATATATAAACTAGATGTTGATGAACTTTCCTTGTCTCTATAATTTTGTGAGTTGTAAAAGTGAAGAAAAGATCAAAGAATCAGGAGACAAGGTTACTTACCGTTTATATTGTCACAGTCTTTTCACATTATAAATTATGGCTTACTTCAAAAATAAATATAACAGAATTGTAGAAAAATGAAACACAAATAAATGTAAAAACATATATTTACATAAACTTGGTTGTTTCAATACTTTCATGGCATCTTCCTCAGGAAGTAATAAGACTAAACATAAAGTAGGGGTGGTCAGGCAGTAAACAGTCTATTTTAATTTTTAAAAACGATTGAAACTACTTTGTCACAGGCCTATTAAATTTCAAATTACAAGCTAAAACAGTCACAAAATGCAAAATGGCCGTTTGCAACTTAATGTTCATTTAATGCGTACTTTTATATTTATATCCTAACTAATCTGGCTAATAATAATAAATTAAAGAAATAAAGAGAAAATTAATTTAAATTAATTTTTCCCAAGCATAGGGTTTAAAAATCTCAATGTGAAAATGTTGAATTTGTTATGTTGTTGGCATTGACAGAGAAAATTAAATCGTAGGAATGTTGATTTCGCTAAGTTGTAGACTTGTAACCTGTGAGAAATGTTATCGTAGTTATGTTGAAAGCAGACATAATAATTTTTGAATTAATAAAAAATTACTTAACTTTGTTTAGTACTAGTTGAATTGAAATAATTCAACTATAAATATCATTTAAACACTTTTTTTTTTCAAAGTTTAAATTAGAGGTTAGTGCTAACATGGTATTATATACACTTACCAAGTTCTTGAGATATCCGATCAAAATACGGGCATAAAAAATACTCGCCCAACATTCCGGGATTTTATATGCCTGATTTATTTCCCAAAATGTTGGATGCTCGACCACCCCTAACATAAAGTTAGCTGTAGTGGAACCAACTCAGTTGTGAAATATGAACTATGAAAATATATCTGGTAGACCACAAGAAAAGTTTTGATCTATCACTTCACTTGGTGGACCATCATCATCTTCGTCATCATCAAATATTTGGTTCCAGCCTTTTGGTTGGGTCAATTTAGTAAAATGTTTCCATCGTCCTTTATCTTTACATCATTATTCCTTCTTTAATTGCTTCCATTCTTCTCCTCTCACTTGAACACTTTCTGTTATCTGCTCCTCCCATCTATGCTTGGCCTTCCTTGCGGTCATTTTTCTACACACTTCATTTTCAACACTTTCTTTAGCATCCTCTCTTTTTCCATCCTCATACCATCTCAGTCTTGCTTCCTCCACTATCTCATGTACTGTCTGTACCTCCACTCTTTCAGTGATAACTTCACTCCTAATCTTGTTTCTCCTCATGACAGCCAACATGCTCCTCACAACCTTCATTAGTCTCTCCCTGACTCTCTGTACAACACTTCCTTACACTTCTCTTCTCCACCAGACTACTTGGGAAGTTGTAGTATGTTTACATCACTGGAACTAACTTCCTATTTAGTCTTATTACTACTAACTATTTATTGAGGAAAATATGATAAAAAGCTTTAAAACATTAAAACGTATTTATACTCTTATTTGTACTACATTTTCCTACAATTCTATCATATTTTTTTAATTACAAACTATATTTTGTCTAAGCATTTTATTTAAACTTCATCTTATTTATAATTATCATTCGAGGATATAAAGTTTTAGATAATCTAGATTTTTCTTAACTTTAAACTGGCCTAGTATTTTAAAATGTGCCCGCCCACCACTGACAATTTATTAAGTAGCCTAGTATATATTTTCAGGCGGAGCTTCGTATCTGTGTTTTGGCTACACACCTATCATACGATGCCCCTTGGCCTGTAAGAAAGGTCCCTTTGAGGTGTACCCCTCACTTTGCCACCTACCATCTCGAGAGTAAAACATACTGTGTTGTTACGAGCCTGGCGGAACCTACCAACCAGTACTACAAGTTTAATGGAGAGGATAAAGTAGGTATTCAAGTATAGTCACTCATATTCACCGACACCTTAGCTCAATCATTAGCCTGTCTGTCTACTAGGTTCAATTCCCAGCATGGCCAAGAAAATATGGGTTGACCCTTTCATAATGATGAATTAACGGCTGGGGACTGGATGTTGTGCTTGTCCTAGTCTTAAGTTATATTGTAAGACATATGAAGCTGCGACAGACCTAACAAGCCGGTAGTGGAGAATATATGGCTTGAATAAAACCTGACCCAGGCTGGAAACAAGCGATGGATGTAGTAGTAGTAGTAGTAGTAGTAGTAGTAGTAGTAGTAGTAGTAGTAGTAGTAGTAGTAGTAAGTAGTAAGTAGTAAGTAGTAAGTAGTAAGTAGTAGTAAGTAGTAGTAAGTAGTAGTAAGTAGTAGTAAGTAGTAGTAAGTAGTAGTAAGTAGTAGTAAGTAGTAGTCAGTAGTAGTCAGTAGTAGTCAGTAGTAGTCAGTAGTAGTAGTCAGTAGTAGTAGTCAGTAGTCAGTAGTCAGTAGTAGTAGTCAGTAGTAGTAGTCAGTAGTCAGTAGTAGTAGTCAGTAGTAGTAGTCAGTAGTCAGTAGTAGTAGTCAGTAGTCAGTAGTAGTAGTCAGTAGTAGTAGTCAGTAGTAGTAGTCAGTAGTAGTAGTCAGTAGTAGTAGTAGTAGTCAGTAGTAGTAGTCAGTAGTAGTAGTCAGTAGTAGTAGTCAGTAGTAGTAGTCAGTAGTCAGTAGTAGTAGTCAGTAGTCAGTAGTAGTAGTCAGTAGTCAGTAGTCAGTAGTCAGTAGTCAGTAGTCAGTAGTCAGTAGTCAGTAGTCAGTAGTAGTAGTCAGTAGTAGTAGTCAGTAGTAGTAGTCAGTAGTAGTAGTCAGTAGTAGTAGTCAGTAGTAGTAGTCAGTAGTAGTAGTCAGTAGTAGTAGTCAGTAGTAGTAGTCAGTAGTAGTAGTCAGCGGTTTTGTCTATACAATTTATAGTACAATGCTCTTCTTGAAATAATTAACTAATTTGCTGGTTTTAACTAGAGTATTTTTTAGAGCGTATTGAACAACTCTTTATAACGGCTCTGTTGCCCTTTAGGTTACCCAGACCACATGACATATCGTGACTGGGACCTCACTTTTATTTGATTCACTGTATTTATACCTCAGTTTTAGCTTTTGTGGTGCTGACTGACAGCTCACAGCTGACTTCTGACGGCTTTGAAAAGCTACCAGACCAAATTATGTATCTCTACGCCGAACCATATGCTCTGCAAAAAACATGCCTTTAGCAGTTGTCACTTCTGACAGTCAGCATTTAGGTATATACCTAAATGCTGACTGTCAGAAGTCAGCTGTGAACTGTCAGTCAGCACCAAAGAAGCCATGGGGCTACTGTAGAAGAGGAGAATTGAGCCACTTTAATGACAAATAATTCTAAAACTACCTCGTATTACCAACATGATCATTGTGGTGATTATTTTTGCTCCTGATTTTGATCTGATAGGTTCGGTTCCTACAGAGTGCGCTGCAGTTTCTCTCCAGTAAATCATGATTTAGCTCCTTAAAACTTTTCCTACATATCGATCAAATAAACATCAAATTGTGTTACATTAATGGTCTATCTATTAACAACTGAGGAAGGAAAGAGTCAGTGGCGGATCCACGGTGTCTTTGAAGGGAACAGGATGTACTGTTGCTAAAAACAAATAAATATATTATGACATACATCTCCACTTTAATATTTAATGTAATCAATTTTCCCCATAGCAGCGTTGTACTCCACAGTGGTGATCACAGGCTGCAACTCATGTCAATATAGTTCACAATAACAATTATTGCTGAATAAACAGTTTGGAATTTTGAACATAGGAATGTTAACATTTTCAATATTTTACCATCATCAGATTCTATCATAGATACTAGGTTAAGTAAATGAACTGGCTGTTCTCATCGTTGTTCATTAGCATTGTCAGAAATAACGTTTCTTCCTCTTGATGCAGTACATTTTAATGATAATTTAATAATCTCATTTCAAATACATAGTTAAAATTACGAAATTTATGGCTAAAACTATTTTGACAAATGACCACTCATTTTAAAGGTCCAGGATATTAGCAAAAATAGTAGCTTTCAATGATAAATCTACTTCCTAACGAATGTCCAGCTTTTCTGCTGTGTTTTCAGGGAATTATCAGTACATTCATTATTTGTTTACATCACCATGGGGAAACAAATAGCAAATTTTCAACACAATCTACCAATCTTAGTGATTGATCTAAGGAACGCAATGTATTTGTAGCTCTGACCATTTCCATGTGTGCGGAAACATTTAAATTACTTCCTTTTTTTTTTTCCATGTAGGCCACTAGCTGGTAGTTATAAAATCATCTTTCAAATATGCTTAATTTACACACTACTCTTTTGGTTCATAACCAAGGATTGGACGAAATACATTATAATGTCTAAAAAAACAGATTTTTTTTTGTATATAAAATTATTTTGATGAAATTTGCTATTTATAAAATATCTAATTATATTTTTGAAGTCTATATACCCTACTAAACTTAACAGAAATCAAAGTTTTGTCATCCTATTAGTAGATATTGGAGATGGTGTTGCGTCGCAACTTTATTTAATATTTAAATTGAAGTGTATGCCCCTGATACCAGTTATATTTTATATTGTTAGCGTTGAGTAAAAACACAGGCTGGCACTTTTTACCATATTAGTTTTATTTTTAACTAACACTTTAACACAACTTTGCTTTATGGATGAATATGAGTAATGAACTTTGCCCCTGCGCCTGTCCATCAACAAACTATGCTACCTGGAATTCTAAATTTAACCATGACTGTGTGGCTTAGAGGCACCATCTGCCATAACTAATGGCCTCCTTTCTCAACCAACTCTCGATTACAAGCCACCAGAGCTCAGTGCTATTTATCTTACCATTAATAAATTATAACTATACAGATATGAACTTAAAAACTATCTGAACAATCTTGATAGCTAACATACTAATATTTACCTAATATGAAACATATTCTTAAGTAACAAAACTCGATACTTTATAAGGACACTTGAATCCCCACTATTCCAGGTATTGAAAGATTGGAGATTTGTAGAAATATAAGTATCTTGAATACTTGGGGTCTGCTAGTTTAAAGTATTTTAATTCAAATCGATCTCAACTGAGCTTTTCATAAAGCTCCCAAATATTGAGTCAA
Organism: Timema bartmani; assembly: GCA_902151455.1. Lineage (NCBI taxonomy): Eukaryota > Metazoa > Arthropoda > Insecta > Phasmatodea > Timematidae > Timema > Timema bartmani. Next base: position 51,893 of record CABFWB010004217.1, read on the forward strand.
GCTTGGGTTGAATAAATACATAATTTTAAAACTTAATTATGTTAATAAATAAATAGTATGACACAATCACATTAACATTCTCATATTGTGTAGTATAGCTTCGAGGAAAATGTTCAAAAATAGGTTTTCAGTAAACTACCCTGAAACAAGTTTTTACTCAAAAAACAAATATACATTGTAATTTTTAATGACAAATACTACCAAGATACCCAATTTAAACCAAATCGCTAGAGCCATTTGTAAAATATTTCTAGTTTTGATAAATATTCATTGATAAGCTACTCTTCACTGAATCAACTATACAATGCTATTTTTCATGTCAAACAAATCCTAGATATTCATTTTAAACAAAATCATTAGAGCCATTTTAGAAAAATTTGGAAGTCACAAAACTTACACATCAGGAAACTACCCTTAATTGAATGTCTAGGGTGGGGGAAAAAATGTGGTATAGACTTATGAAATCTAAACATCAAGTTTGAACAAAATCCATAAAATATTTTTGGATCTGTGGCCAGAGACAGATAGACAGACAAACAGAATTGTAAAATCCACTTTTTGGGGCTCTGGGACACATAAAATGTAAAGTTTCATCATAATCTTGAGATCAAATTTTTTCACGGTAACAACACTTCCTCTTGATATTTTTAAACCTATGCAGCCATTCAAACTGTAGCTGGTCCTTAGCCTCACACACAGCCGCCTTCCCACCTGTCTGTTACTCGTCCTTGCCTCTTCCCCCCTGTCTGTTACTCGTCCTTGCCTCTTCCC
>CABFWB010004218.1:0-63562 GCA_902151455.1 Timema bartmani
TTCTCATTGATTCTATATCATTGTATATTATTTTATGCGTGTTCTTATGTGGAGTGGTGATGATACAATGTACATTAATCTGTTCAGAAATCTTACGAGTTTATAGAAAGAGAGAGAAAGTCTGTGCGGTATGCCGTACCATTTATTTGTAACAGTGTTCCTAGTTCCTAATGCCATAGAGCAAGTAACAGTGTATGTTATTTAATTTATGATCTTTGCTGTAGTGTTTCTACAGCCATGTATAGTCCTATTATTTCGTTTCACAAATCTTACGAGTTTTTAGTAAATGTATATTTTAAGATTAAAGTTGGATAAATTCTGTGCTGTGTACCGTACCATTTATTAAATTTACCTAATTCTAGCGTTGTGTTGTCACAATCAATAATATGGGTTTGAGGAGGAAGATATTATGGTGAAGCTACAATATAAATGCGTATCTTGGATACATAATTCATTGCCCATTTGTTTGAAAGTTTAGGCATTACTGATTAATTGTTGCCCAGGGGAGGCCCAAATGTACTAATCGTACATCCTTTCCGTGGAGGCTATTTCCATGTCCCAATGAGATGATAATATGCTGATAGTGAATGTGAGGCTGTGGAACCAGAGGAAACACTTTAACCTAACTTAAGCCTAACTAACAAAACCTTGGTAACCATTGGCATAATTCCCCTTTAGGGAAAATTAACCAGGCTACCCCCCTTTGTTTATTACCAGGTGTACTAACCACTATACTATGGGGCTGGTTAAAGCCACAATGATACATTAATTTTAGAAAAAGAACCTTAATTGACCCATCCGGTATTCTAAAACCAGCCTCCCAATAATCATCTACCAAGTATAATGAGGGCTTAACGCCTTAAGATCCTTGGCCTTTTCTACGATTCTTGCTATGTTTTATTAATAGTTAATTAGTAAATATGAGTAATACTTATAAATAATTAAGCTCTATTTTTATTCCACGTCTTAGAATCCTTCCTAGGCTAGTATTTAATTTAATTATGGACTAGACCTGAGGAAGATAGAATTTAGAAGGAGATGTATCCACATCTTCACGTAGGTACAGTGGTAAGCTCTTTAAATAAAAAAAAGGCCCAGAAAGAGTGGATGGGATTCGAACTATGACCTCACCGTCACCAGTAAACTAGACTAGATTATCTTGAAATTTATTAAAAGGGATTCATTTTAAGTTCATTAAATTAATAATAAAATGTCTGAGCCCTTCAGATTATATTAATAGACTAATATTTATATTATTATTTGTGATACTCAACGCGTACAATCAGAACCGAATTATGATATTACAGTAATGTACTACTTACAAACTAACTTATTTCTATTCAAATATAACACCCAACTTTCCGGCACTTGGTTCATAACTGTTAAAGGGGTAGTTTTAATTTTAACAACTATACATTTTTCAAACATTTCGGGAATTGAACCCTATGTCCTTAGCTCAGTAGAAAATGCGCCACATATTGAGCTAATGTATCGGATTAAGGGTCATAAACATACCTGAAGTGTTTTTATTCGTATAATGGTAAATTTGTTGACTCATACTATAAATATATCCCTTAATGTACTGTTTCCAATTAGTATATAAGTACACTAACTGTAAACAAATTTAGCATATAAATTTACATAAAATAATACTTATTTAATAAAAATTTGAATATCTAGGTAAGAAGGTGAACCAATTTGAAATAGACCAAACATTTTATGCATTGATAAACATCGTAAGAAGTGTATTTTGATACATAGATGTTCTTAGTAGTCACTAGACCATATAAACTGTAATTATGTATATTCTATAATTATACTAGTGTGTTTTAGAAATTATATAAAGTGAATTTAGGCCTATGCATTTTAAAATCAGCAACCAAACACGTATGATTAAAGTGTATTGAAGAATATTCCCTGGGACTAAGCCATTCATGTTCTTTTAATATAACGGGACGATTAGTACAAGTGCCCACCAATGTAGGTGTGAAATAACCAAAGTGAAAAACTTTACGAAACTGAGTCAAATTCAAGAATTTTCATTAAATTATTCATTCAAACAACCCGTTTCAATATCCCACAAGAATTATTTTAAAGATCTACGTCATTTAGTTCAAAGTTCGGAACCACGAAGATGGTGCTAGTTGGCACAATCAATCTCTTTGTAACCTTATCATTACCAGAAGTGACAAAGTTCGCCTTCTTCATTAAGCATTCTCATTTTCAAGAAGTCTTCTACATCCCTTCTCCATTTCTTACCAAGATTTCACTCGTTTTATAAAAAAAAAAGTATTTCTCTTCGAATTATTCTTCTTCCTGCTCCTTTTCGTTATCTGTCACTGTGTAACTGGCAATGTCACCCGTAGCTCAAAAACTTTAGGCTTAGAGCAAAAGGAAAGAAGAGAAGGGGAAAAGGAACTTTTGGATAACATTTTATGCAGCCTAAAACTGCTTCGCAACTTTACAAAAGTGATTTTGTTTTTAAGTTCATCCTGTCAAAATACTGACAACTTATTTCCTTACTCCTCTATTTTTATCTACAAAAAATGAGCAAATAACAAGGGAAAATGTTTTAGAATTTGCAATGGATGTGTCTTAAAATTCGATATGCTTGCAAGAGAGTAATATAAATAATATGTATACAACTCTGAGACAGGGATCATTTTACTTTCTCTTGACAACTTGGAGAGAAAGTATTGTGATCGTCAAAATGTTCAAACTCAAGATTTTGATAAATGTCAACGTTTCATGAACCCCTGAAACAGAAAAGTGGTTTTTGAATTGCTATTCGTCTGTATGTACCTCGGGCTGGAGCTGAAACTATTTAAGTTCCCCCCTAAGGGTTTTTTGAATAAAATCTATAACCCTAAATTTAATAGTAGTTTACTGAAGGGCAAAAAGAGAAAGAGTCGATTTTCTCGAAATCCGCTCTAATGATGTTGATTAAATGTTATATCTAGACACAGTTTGTTATTACAAACAAGATGACAGTTCTCATTTTATAATAAACATGTTTTCAGGGTATTTACAAAGGGAAAATTTTCCACTTTTCATCATTTCTTCACAACTATTTTAGATGTGAAATATCTTATCATTGTAAAGTTGTAGTAACTTAATACTAAAGATACAAATCTTTTATTTGAAAAATATATTTTTATAAAACCAATAAATTCTGAGCTATAATCAAATATAATATAACGTACTTTTTAATTCAGGTCTTTGAAAATGAATTTGATTCTTATGCTCTTAGGTTTACAAAGATATTTCTCTTTTCTCAATTTTTCTGTAAGTGTTTCTAGTTCCCGATGCCATAGAGTAAATAAGTAACAGTGTATATTATTTTCATTTATGTTTCTACTACAATATATATACCTATTATATCATTCTACAAATCTTATGAGTTTTTAGTAAATGCCTATTTTAAGATAGAAGCGAGATAATGTAAGTGCGGTGCGCCGTATTATTTATTTACTCGATACAGCCTGATTATAAAATATCACTTATATTCAATATTTTTTTAATACAATCATATTATTAAACTAATTTTTTAAGAAAAGAATATAACAATATATGATCCTCCTTTGTGGACACTTGAACTAAATTTAAGGTTCATTTGACTGTTTTTCCGGTGATGGTGAGGTTTGGATTTCAAATACCAGCCACGTAATGAGCTGGTTTTACTTGAATCGTTTCCTACTCTCCTTTCGGGAAAATTTGAGTATATTTCTTATAAATTCTATTTTCTTCATCCCAAACACATTTAGTGTAATTAAATAAGGATAACACAAACTGTATACAAGAAGCGGTGAAAAAACCTTAGTGGGTTTGTCTACTGAGCTGAAGGCTCCTTACTCAATGGCGGGTAGTAACAAAGTCTTATCACTGTGTAACTGGGTTTGTGACCATTGAATAGGGTTAATGTGGTGGTGTTTAACATAGAGGTCGCAACCATCTTTGGGGTCGAGGCGTGTTCCAAGTGGAGTTGAAATGCTTGTTAATGTTATAGATTTATATTATTTTCTAATGTAATTAGGAAAGGAATATATTCAAATAGATATTTAAGCCCCTAAAATAACTGTAAATACTAATAACTACTTATACCTCAGTTTTAGCTTTTGTGGTGCTGACTGACAGCTCACAGCTGACTTCTGACGGCTTTGAAAAGCTACCCGACCAAATTATGTATCCCTACGCCAAACCATATGATCTGAAAAAAACATGTGTTTAGCAGTTGTCACTTCTGACAGTCAAAATTTAGGTATATATCTAAATTTTGACTGTCAGAAGTCAGCTGTGAACTGTCAGTCAGCACCAAAGAAGCCATGGGGCTACTGTAGGTTCCTTTTGTCTATACAACTCTGACAGTATCTCAATGCCAGCTGTCTTTGTTTACTATAGAAGTCTTTTCTTTGGGTGAGTGGCACTGCTAGATTAACATCCAAAAATACTATCGAAGCTCGTTGATTTGATTTTGCGATGTCTTAGTTGCATTCATATTTTAATGAATTAAGAATGGGTGGACACATATTATGCTCAACGGGGTGTTGGATTAGTTTGTATTGCATTTGGAGCAGAGGTAAGTATTTGAATTCTTGCTGGATGTAAGAGGGGTGATGTTTCCTTCACTCCATCCAGACCGACAAGGGTAAATTTGCTCTAAATTCTACACCAGCAGTGTAATTCAATACTGATATTCCAGGTGGGTATTCAGACGTAGTGAACAAATATTTTTAGAAAAATAACTGAAAAAGTGCGGATTATTAAGGTTTCACGATGGTCTCCAATACAAAAATTGGAGTCAATCCTTGCAAATGTTTGGGAAACCACTGAATTAGTGTGCTTTTCTAGTCAAGTTATTAGCTGCAATCACAGCATTTGCAGGTATTAAAACCGTAAATAAATTTTATTTTTATTTTCTGAAACCAGATCATTTTTATGGAGATTAAATTGAATGCTAATAAGTACCACACACACATACTTATATACATATATTTATATTTGTGTATATATATATGTATATATATTAATATTTGTATGTATATATTTATATTTGTATATATATATAAATAATAGTGTATCGTTGCGGCGATGGCTGCAGATTTTTTTACTAAAATGTCCTCTAAACTTTTTATTCTGAAAAGTTCTATAAAATAGGCCCTCACTCGACTTTCAAGTTAAAAGCTTACTCGTCAAAGGCTATAAATTTTACATATATTTTTAATTTTTGGGGTTTAATTTGAATTAAAACGTATATTTTTCCCCTTCACGGCATGATGAGAACTTTAAAAAGCACCCTCTTCCATCTCTCTATTTATTTGTCGCACCAAATCACTTAAGTAGGGACCAAGCTGTTATTATTTTAAACCGAGAATAAATATTTTATATACGATATATAATTGCATACAAATCATGGAGTCCATGGTAATGTAAACAAAGAATGATCGTACAGATGAGCCACTGCCTACTTAGAATTAAAAGATGGAAAGTCTGCTAGGAAAATTCTATTTTAAATTTAGGCTACTATTTTTGCCAGCATCCTGGAAACCTAACCTTAAAATCAATGTTCGTTGGTCAAAATATGTCATAAAGTTTTCTAGTAATTACTATAAATCGACATATCAAACTAAATAAAAGATATAGATATGAAGAAAGTGCGAGATTGAGAAAATGTGATGGTGAGTGTGTGAGTGTATGAGTATGTGATTGTGTAGCTGTGTAATCGAGTGTGAGATTGAGTTTGTTAGTAATATAAAGTGTGTGTGATAAATTGAGTGTGACAGAGTGACTTCGAAAGCGTGGGAGTGAGTGAGTGAGTGTTAGTGAGAGAGTGTGTGAAAGAGATAGAGTGAGTAAAATAGGATGAATATGGATCGAGTGAGGAACCATATATAATAAGGTAGCATGTGTGGATCAAAAGGAAGTATTAGGCCATGTAGGACTAAGACGTGTTTTAATTTTGTAGATGAATGTGTTAAAAAGAGAAACATTAAGAGTTTTAAGAATAAAAGAGCATGTATGAATTGGTATAAATTGGTGTACGCATGTTGTTGACGTAAAGGAAGTATTCAAGGATATGGAAGTGTGAAGAAAGTTGGTGAGGAGTGTCTGAGTGCGTAGTTGTTATTTGAGCTATATGCACAGTTTATAGCATACTTCATAAGGGAACGACGTAGTTAGGTAAGTATGTATGTATTTATGAGTGTGTGTTGAATCGTTTTTAATTTATAATTTATGCTTGAAAACATATGTTAAGAATATTTTCGTGAAATTGAATACTTAATCGTTTAATTTGCGATTTATAGTTTATATTTCAGATTTAAATGCGAAAAAGATAGCAACATTCCAATAAAAAAAAATGTTTCTCCAGTCTAGGTATTTAATTCCTTATATAAAAGAATGTATGTATGAGCTGTGCTTAGGCCAGCTATTATAACGGCCGTTTTGTGATCAGAGGTAGAAAATATTCAAAAATAAAGAAGGAAGAGTATCGATGCAAACAAAATGATTTATTTCCAAGTTACTATCATTGTTCTGTTATGTATAATATATACATTTTCACCATGATTTTTAAATTTGTTGCACCTTACAACTTAAGTAAAAGTTGAGTTATCATTTTCAACCATAGAAAAATATTTTATTTACAGGTATAAAACTTGCTCAACTTAGGATTTCCATGGTGATGTGAACATAAAATTAAAGCCTGAAAATTTGGTTGGAAAATGGTATTTTCTTTGGAAACTATTATTTTTGGCGTCATTCTGAGCCCCTAACCTTAATAATGAGTGGTAGTTTGTCAAAATCAGTTTAATCATTTTCTCTTAATTTTAATTACTAGAAAGGGGGTTATCAAATTTTACAAAAGAGCAGAGGCATAATATTTAAAGACAAAGAATATGACGGATAGATATCAACAATTTGAAATAGTGTTATATTTTAAAGTTAATATCATTTGTTTTTTTGATAAATATACAAATAGTTAAACTAATCTTTCTATTTGCTATAGCATCCTACTAAAGTAGGATTTGATTTGGCTTTATTATTGGTAGCCAGTGAGAAATACTTTCTTGCTCATGTAGTTGCTGTAATATTTATATTATTATTCTATTTTATTATCATAAGCCATACCAATAAATTAAGATTTGAGTTGGTATTATATGTAACCAGATATATATATTATACAAACACACAGACAAACACTCAAGCATAAATCAGGGCTTCTATGGCGATGAAAACAATTAATGAATAGCTGAAAATTATATGGGGGAAAAAATTGGAAACTTCTACTTTTTCGAACATTTTGTAACCCAAACTTTAAAATGAGAGTAAATAGCCGAAGCTATATTAATGGTATTTACTTCAGTTAGATATCATATTCTGAAAATTGAAAAATGACACCTGGACACGGGAATCGAAACCGGGACCTTTGGCTTTAGTACGCCAATGCTCTAACCACTGAGCTATCCAGGATTCGTCCCGTGCCCAGGGTCATTCTTCACTCATATTTTAAGGCAGAGTCTATGATGGACTAGCAGAAATCGTCAGCTACATTATGTGATTTTGTTAATATCACAAGCCATCAGATAACGCAGCCATCGGCGACTCGGTAGTGGCTATTGCCAATTTGTACAATTATTATTATAATTGTCAGGGATGCGTATATATATTAAGAGTAATAGCCGAAGCTATATTAATGGTAATTACTTCAGTTAGATATCATATTCTGAAAATTGAAAAATGACAACTGGATAGCTCAGTGGTTAGAGCATTGACGTACTAAAGCCAAAGGTCCCGGGCTCGATTCCCGTGTCCAGGTGTCATTTTTCAATTTTCAGAAGATGGTATCTAGCTGAAATAATTACCATTAATATAGCTTCGGCTATTACTCTTAATATATATACGCATCCCTGACAATTATAATAATAATTGTACAAATTGGCAATAAGCCCCTACCGAGTCGCCGATGGCTGCGTTATCTGATGGCTTGTGATATTAACAAAATCACATAATGTAGCTGACGATTTCTGCTAGTCCATCATAGACTCTGCCTTAAAATATGAGTGAAGAATGACCCTGGGCACGGGACGAATCCTGGATAGCTCAGTGGTTAGAGCATTGGTGTACTAAAGCCAAAGTTCCCGGGTTCGATTACCGTGTCCAGGTGTCATTTTTCAATTTTCAGAATATTTAAAATGAGAGTTCATTTGTAAAAACTGTTGAGCCATTTATTTATCATTTTTATTACTGGAAACGGGATTTTCATTCATTATCCACACGATACAAAAATATATATCTTAATGTATATAAATAAATTTATATATTTTATCATATATATAAAGATATATAAAAATACAAACAAATAAGTAAATGCATTTGTATCATACATATAAATAATTCAATTCTCAAGTCTATCTTTTATAGGTCCAAAATTAAAACCAGTATAAAGAATTTTTTTCAAAATCGACTGGATTTATATTTTGTAAAATTTAGAAAAATTTATTTTTTTATTCAAATTTAAATATATATACCTATACAAAGTATCATATCACTGCATAAAACCATAGCGATGTGAATTAATTCATTAAAAACATAGGTCATTTTACAAAATGATTGTTGGGTTTGTATACCATTAGACAAATTACTTTAATTATTCATGCGGACCCTTGAGAGAGGCGACTTAAAAGACATCGGCTTTATTCGTTTAATTGTTTGACAAGATAATTGTTTACGGAAGCCGTAGTGTATATAATTGGACACTCTAGATAGTTATTATACTCTGACGCATATCGATTAAACTTTAGTATTCTAATTCTAAAGCCATTTGGCAAAATATTGGAAAACAATATAGCACCATAGATAACTTCATGTTTACTAAGACTACTTCTTTAAGGCTGTTCAGTACTTCATTTGTTTATGGTGTACAGCCACCTCATTCAGTATAGTACTTTTTTTTGCTTCTTACGAATGACAAAACGTGGTTTTACCTTCAATTTTTAGCTCCAATGAGTTTATTTTGCAAATAATTTAAAACTTAGTCAGTTCTATCTGCGCTAGTTTTAGTGATCAATTTGTTTTGAAACCATCTAAATTCATGATATATGTTTTGAAAGAATATTTACGTCTTGTTACATGAATTCTGATCACAAGCTATGTTTCTCTACGTTACGAGAATAATAATTGTACATTACTTTACGTGAAACTTAGTTTGGTGTTGCTACTGTCAATAGATTTATTGAGGGCCACAATCCACAGGATTAAAACGGTGAATTTAAATAATTTTAACAAATTTACACTGTAAAAAGAGTTGGAAAATAATAGCTACTATTTAAATGCGGGAACACTTCTCTTTCCTCCTACCAGTAGGCTTGAACGTAAATTGTACCCGATTTCTTCCTTATTTTTCATATATGAATATATCTCTTTAAGGTGATGGCTTTTTTGGCCTTAACTGTTCTGGTAGATATAGGTCCTTAACGTTTCTTCAATACAACACGGAGGTAGTTCAAACCATTTCTTCATTTTTAAAATGGTTTGTGTTTTTACTAATTTTTTGTGTAGGTTTTCTTTTATTCCTGCCATATACACACGATTAATTTACATATACGCATTATTAATATCAAATTTACATTTTCATGAGAAGGTGGCCAGCTGGCTCTTTATTTAAAAAAGTTTGTTACACAAACGTTTAAAAATAGAGTTATTGATAGAGAGAATAAAATATTATTTACCAAGCAAATGCTTAGTTTATATTTCACAATTTAGGACCCCAGTGAATTGTTTATTTTTAAAAAGTTCTACGGCAGAAATAATTAATGCATATATCTGTGTATATTATACATAACATATATAACTTATACATATATTATAAATATGTATAGGTTATAGATGTTTGTACTATATAAATATGCATATATATTTCCTGAAAACCAAATCAATTTTTTTTTGTCGGTGCTTATTACTACCTATTTTTGATGAACATGTTTTAACAACTTTAAAAAGGTAGTGATAAGGAAGCTAAGATTGAGAGAATTCTTGCCCAAATTTTAGTGTATGGAGAGTTGAAAACCATCAAGAATTAAAGAACACCTATATTATAACCAGCCTTAATTAGAACCCGGAATACCTAGTACCTTAAAACAAGGCCAGATGAACGTGACACTAAATATGCGTGCCCACCGATGAAAATTGTTGCCAAATATACATTTTCCTGTGAGTATGGGAAGTTGCTATATTATATATTCTTAAAAGAGTTTACTAAACACAAATTCAAAATACAGTATATTTTTCTCTGGTAGAATATAATGTTATTGTTCAAATTCATGTTTTATTTATGCTTTCTCATTTTTGGATCACAATACATATTTAGGTCTATTTATACTAAATTTTATTGCGTCACTTATATATATATTTTTTTTTCTGGAAAAATAAAATAAAAGGTCACATATATGATTCACAAAGTATTTTGGTTGCTTTGTATTAAAGTGAAAGTAGCAGCGAGTGAAAGGGAAATGTAAGAATAGAGGAAGGAAGCTAAAATCTATAGAATTTTACATCCAAGCTTCTACCGCCAGAGAGGAAACAAACCATTTGGGTATTACTACCGTCTACATTGCTTTCCTGAATTTTATGTATTGGTCCGACAGCAGGGAAAACTTTTCACACATATCTCTAAGATACGTAGACCTATGGGAAATACAAATATATAAGGATATTGGCTTCTTGGTATTATTTCCTTCTTTTTAAGTAAATATATTCCTTTTTAAAGGAGGAACTAAGATAAATCAACAAATACACTTGAAGAGCCGTGTTTATATTTAGCTTTGTTTGGAAAAATGGGAAGTTTTAATGAAAAGTAAGCGAATGGTAGATGAATCCATAAGATTTTATTGATTAAACACTACATTATTTACCGGAATATTTCCCTATTGATTCTTAAATTGGGTATATGTTAGTCTTAGACTAGACTATACCTTTAACTTTTCAATTCCATATCATTGTAAACAAAATAATCACAGGTAGAGTATTTGGTTTAAGAGAGGATCCAAAAATGTATATTCTTTAAATATAAGTTTTCAAAATATAAGTGCACCACTAAATATTATATAATTTACCAACAGTCTATAAATAGATGAGCAACCATTTATCAAATTATCATTATAGATTTTTATAAGGAATTTGAAAATAAACTCAACTTGCCGCTTTAGCGCCAACGTTCTATTTTCAGTATTTTACATGAAAAAAGTGAGAAAATTTGACAACACAGTAATGTTAGAAATAGTCTTACCTAAATATTACAAAAAGGGCCAAACCAAAAGCTAAATTTAAATAGAAATACATTAATAAGAAATTATTTAATCACGGTAATACATAATTACTTACTCTATGGCCTTACGAACTCGTAAGTTCGTTGCTATATTTACAAAAGTATGCAACATATCCCTAACTTGATCTAGTTATATCCAGTCTATCTCATTACAACCTATCTCTTTCAGGTTCATTCTTATGCTATCCTCCAACTTTCGTTTAGCAATTCCCAATAGTCTCTTCCCACTTGGTTTACCATTCAATACCCTTAATACGGTTCTAGATTCTCCCATTCACGCTGCATGTCCTGCCCATCGTAATATGTGAGATTTGATTACTCTAGCAATGTCTTGTGATGAGTATAGGCTATGTTATCCACTTCCCAGTAGTCTCATCAATTTTTGAACCAAATATCTTCCAAAGAATCTTGTTTTCCAAAATCCTAAATTTGTTAATCAAGGGAATATTTTATTACATCGAAGATTAAAATGATACATTTCAAGATATTCAAAATTGTTGTGATATACTTTGCTAGTTTTTAAAATCCTTTTAAAATTAACTTTTAATTAATTAAATGTAAAATTGAATCTTAACTGATTACCCTTAAGTTGGGGTGGAAGGGAATGTGAACTATGTCTATTTTCGCTATTTTGAGAAAAAAAATATCAGTCAAAATATTTAAAATAATGATTCAGGATATACGTTTAGTTTTTTTTAGCAATGTGTCTTACTACTCATTCGATCTATACGCCTACGTACTAAATTACGCTAATGTGTTATGGACAGGGAAGGTTTAATTTAGAGGAAGTGTACTCGCATTCACGTGGAGGGAAAGTAATAATTAAAAAAAATATAAAACACCCTCTGTACTGACTGGAATCTTAACCTCAATCTCCTCATAATTTGCAGTCTAGTCTATTGCAGGTGTGACAAGTGGAATGCACACTAGGATGAGACGATTTATATCGTGTGATCATTGTGAGGCACGACTTTTATCTTAAGATCATTTTGTTGCACACCAAAGTGAGACTATCTTTAGGTAGGAGACATATTTTAGCGTCAGTTTATCATTTGTAATCATGAGCTTTTCGAGACGTTCATGACGGTCTCGTGATGTATTGGTATTTGAATAATAGTAAAAGGAAGAGAAGGAAGTATTGGGTCCATCCGTATAATTTAATTAATGTGTGACACAGTTCTGCAGTAGTTTCCAAGAGAACTGTCTCAACACTAAAGTAAATTTATAGAATGAGTCCTGGGAGCTTTCAATTCTTTTTGCAACTCGTGACTCCTTCCCTTAGTTAAAGAAATTAAGAATGTTTCTTCAACATGGATTGAACTAGACAGGTCATTATCTAGAAATATCGTACGATATTGAGCGAAGAGACTAACAGATTGTGTCACTTTAATACACTTATATTACAATAGATGTCACCATTGTACTAGTATGTACCTGTTTTGTCACTTCCATACAGTTTGAGGGCGCACAAGTGATACCTATCTTATAAGAAAATGATTTCGTATCGCTTAAGACCTCACGGTATGTATCGTATCGTATTGGTGTGCATCCCACTTTAGACCAGGAATAATGGAACTTTTACGATAAGTGTGACACTTAAAGTCTAATCAAATTTTGAATCAATCTGGTATCTTTAGTGGAAAAAATAAGATAAATTAATATATAATTAAGTTAAACTCAAAAACATACATTATCTCTTCCATATTATTTAAAACGGTTTGTACTTTGATAGCCAATATATTTATGTTCAGTTCATAAACTGTCTTTAAGAGCACACAAGATGAACTTAAGTACAAGCCAAAACGATTTTTAACCATATTTTTCACACAGTTTATTGTTACATTACATCGAATGACAGGGCTATTGAAATATTATTGAATCTAAAAAATTATACCACTTTGTTAAAAGTATAGTTTAGTGCTTATTTTAATGTCGGCTTGCCGCAATTATCGTGTTCGCCGGCCACCCAGTGGCACACGTGCCATGGATCTGCCATCCTCGCCTTAGACCATACGGTAGCCGAAGCGGGTAAGTTTAGTTTCATTTTCAACTAATAGTAATATCAAAAGTTCTTCAATGATTGTCATGTGCATCGCGGATTTTGAAAATAACTCTTCCTATCTATTTGAGAATGTTATTAGCATAAAAATTAAACTATATGTGTCTACAGAAGTATATATTTAATTTATTTTGGCCCCAAAAAATGTTTTTTACATACAACTCAGAAATAATGATATAAACTTACATTCCATTCTAGGCGCATTTAAAAGACTTTGTGTTAAAAACATACACTTACAATTTTAAATAGAAGCTTACCGGACATGTCTATGGGGATGGAATGCTGCAGGGTTGTCTTGGTTTGAGAATTTTGGTAGCGAACCATGAAGAACAGCCAAGCGGAAAATCAACAGCAAACTTAGCTGAAACACACAAGTAACGCATCAATATTAGCTTCATATTCAACATAAACTGCCGAGTGAATGATATATGCACTTGGATAATATAAAATATATCTAACAATGTTGGGTGAGTGAGTGTCGCTCATGATTCCTAGTCAAAAAGATTAGTTCTTACCCCTTCCGGCTACACCGAAGATGTAAGTATTTCCATTGTTTGGTTTTCTGACCTCCCTTTAAGCGAATGTTGGTGAATCTACTTAAGGCAGGATGGAAAGGAGCTCAAGCTAGTGTCAGTAGTCTCGCAGGGATTAGAACAATTTTTTTTGTTCTTAAAATAAATAAAACATTGTTTTTGTAGACACGTTCAGTTATATTTTATAAACATTTTAATATCAACATTTTTTGAATATTTTCTAGGAACACATTGAGATTTAACAACTCATTCCTATGGCTGAGGCATTAGAGCTATCAACTTCCAGTTCATGAGACTTCAGCTCTTTTCCGAGTGATTCTTAGCGAACCTATTTACTTTTGTGAAGGGTATTGATTTGGTATTCAACTAGTGATATCTAGGTGTGATAATTAGCCGAGTAGTGCTAGGCATAATATCTTTGATATCACAAACTCTGCTATAGTTTAAATATAGGTAAAGAATTACTCTGTGCATGGAATGACTCCTTGATAGTTCAGTGTTAAGTGTATTCTCACACCAATCAAAAGATCCCGGGTTTGATTACCGTGTCCAGGTGCCATTTTCCATTTTAAAGAATATAATATCCTAAGTAAAAGATAGCTTGTAGGTCATCATCCTATATAATTTGTGTTTAGATAGTATACGTTAAATAAGTAACTACCAACTTAAAATAATTATTCATTTATATGAGTTTGTTCGGTTTAACAATATTAGTAAGATATTTCGTAATAATCGCGCTAAATAGTTAGTGAATCGTGTGTCTATTTTGGTGCCTTTTCAAATTCATTCAATATTTTCCTGTACATTTCTTTACATCCATGATTGTTTCCAGCCTGTGGCATGGATAAGTTTTTTATTCAAGCCATATATTTTCCACTACTGGATTGATAGAAATGTCGTAGCTTCATATATCTTATAGTCTAACTTAAGACTAGGACAGACACAACATTCAGTCCCGAGGCATTGGTTTATCAATGCGAAAGGGTAAACACAAATTTCGCCAATGATAAATTTCTTAACCATGCCAGGAATCGAACCCGGGACCCTTAGCTCAGTTGGCAGACACGCCACAAAATGATATAAGGTTTCCTATGATTTTCCTGTACATAATGTAAAATTATATACAATATCACTATTTCTGAGAATTTACGAATATTGTTTGATTCATATTTGCTCATTAATATTAATATACTGAATCTTTTTCTCTCAAACAGTACCAAACACTATATTGTTGGAACTTAAGTAATATTTTTCTCTAAGGAATATATCTAAACAAAAGTGGTTTAGTGTAGGACCTACAACATAAAGAGCAGATAACATTAATATCATGTACTGGTTCTGTCTACTAATGTTTTTTGTCGTGTAGAAGGTTTCCGGATTGGAACAAAAAATACACTTAAGACTACCAAGTTGAAATACGAAATGTAGGAGCCCAAATTAGACCTGAAGTCCCTAGACATAAAGTAAAATAAAATAAAATAAAATAAAATAAAATAAAATGGAATACTTTTTCCATGAACCAAAGTGAAGTATAACCTTTGTATACACATGCATTGTGTTTACTTATACGTTTTGAACGCATTAAACAGTCTTTTCAAAAATTACTATCTATATAAACATAATTCTATAAAGTATATATTTAATATTAGTACTAAACGTATAGTTTCTGAACTAAAACATAAAATTAGAACAATACATAAAAGCTAATTTAATTCTAGAACTAATACAACACTAAACCTCAGACTATCGAGGCATTACTTTGAAACGTGAAACCCATGTTCATAATTGAAACAATTTTTTATATGGGTCTAACGCCTTAGATAGAAGGTTTATAATTATTATGAGATCAAATAATTTTTCATATAAAATTATACTGTCCCACTTGAATACCCTGAATAAAATTTGAATAAATATATTTTTGAACTCATATGAGGTGATAGGCCTTCATTCTAGAACATTTAAAAAGTATAAGAACATAATAATATAAGGAATTTATGAATACAAATACAAACGATATAATAAAATTCTGGTGTTGTAACACACACTAGAATAATTGTATTTTAAATATCTCGAATTGAAGATACAGTGAAAATAGTTAAATTATATAAGGAAAAAAATAGTAGGTAAGCGAAACTGCAATAATATTTAATTTACTCTCTCCTTTTTATAGCTGTTTTTTTCAAGTGTCTACAAGGGGCCGTTGTATTTTTGAAATAAATGTTGCTAAAGAAAAATAATTATATTATATTCTCTTTGGATTTTTCCCCCTCGTTGGATGTACTAAACCAGAATGTCCAATTGTTTTTGGAAAGAGATGTTGAGAATCTGTTTGTGATTATTATTCTTTATGTTTTTTAAGTAATTGTATTAGTATGACGCTAACATTTTGACATTTGTTATTTTGTTGAAACAAAACAAAAAAAAAATTTCGTGATGTTTTATTCAATCTCTCAATCTACTGAAGATTACAAGCTCATTGATGGATGGCAATAGGGTTTCTTCAATGGCCAAATTTTCCGTAAAATATTTTTTACAGAATATACAATCATATTGTATTATTCAATGGAATAATGTTCTTAAATATTGAAATAGAGCCTACATTACCGTTTAATTTGTATGATAATTTGTAGATATATTAAAGCCAATAAACTTGGAAAAAAAGGGTAAGTTATTTGACTAATAAATTAATTAATAATCTTAATAAAGAGCTAAAACAATTGAAATATCGAAGAAAATTAAATTCTATATTTGTACTGGAGCAATATTTTATTTATTTTGGCCTAAAAATGTTTTGCCATAAAAACTGTAAAAATACTGGCTTTTTCTCGCCTCCCATTCCATCACACCTTAACGTAGTACAATTAAAATTTTGATTACAGTATGAAATAATAAAAACTATAATTAACTTAATCAAATATGTATTTGTATTTTTTTATGATTTTAGTATATTAATTTTAATGTTAAAGACTATAAGCTGCTGACCCAACCAAATTAAGCCTAATCTTCCATCTATAAAATAATGAAAGGTCTAACATTTTAAAAAATATTTAAAAATTCGGTATGGCATGATTTATGTATAATATAAAATAAAATTTGAAAAGAGAATTTGTGACTTATCGAAAGTAATATAATTCTCAAAGTTTTAGCAGTCATTTAAAATTAATTTAAGGACTACCATGTCTCATTTCAATTCAAAGTGACTGTCCCACCATGTTGAAAGCACAACGCAGAGGCAAAGTTTACTAAAAAACCTCTTCTTTTTAAAGCTTTTCAGAAAGTACTAGCATGTGTTCGTCGACATTAAAAGGAGTAAACTTTCACAGAGGCACTTCCACATTTTCTTTTGAAAAATATTTATATTTCCTCAAACGTTTGAAGAAATGTACACTTTTTTTTCAAAGTCTTGTCAAACATATATAAACTTTCTGCTAAAGCTAACAATTTAGTAGTCTGAAATGTACCGAGATTAAGCAGTCCCACCATGAAGGGGGATTGGAGGGAGGGGGACTATTGGCACCATGGTACCAGGCCTAGGACTTTCAGAGGCTCGGGCCCAAGATCCAGATTCACCAATTTAAAAAAGCTGTAGAAACTGAAAAAAAATTATCTTATATGTATATATATATAAGATAAATTTAATATAATAATTTAATATAATAATTTAGATATAATATATGTATTATAATAATAATAAAAGGAATTGTTTGTCTGTGTGTGTGTTTGTTTGTTTGTGTGTGATGCCCAGCCAAATCTGCGGCACGCAGATATATGAAATTTTTAACATAGGTGGACGGAAGGGGGTCCGAATGCACCCTAAGTCAAATTTTTAATTAGCTTTTTAATTAAGCTATTTTTAACAAATTTTTGAATAAAATGTGTTTTATCTGGTTTAGAATTACGTTTCAGAGATACGGGCACCATGGGGGGGAGGGGAGGGCCTTATATGATTATGTGGGGGGCTTATATAATTCTTATACCACAGTTGGTCATGGGCAACACCGTGTGGGATTGCTAGTACTCAATAAAATAGGAAATACCAGTATTAAAATGCCTATTCACACTAAGAAACAATGCATGCCCAGTCTATAAGATGGGTTTCCTAATTGGAATATTATAATCTCAATAGATTTTCTTATGTAGCTCATTTCCCTGTCTTTATTTTAAGTTGAACTTATTTTTATAGGATACTACTTAAAGGGTTTCCAATAAATAACATAACTTACTTGCTCTATACCAATATTAACTCGAAAGTTAATGGCTTCACTTACAGAAGTACGCTACCTATCCCTATCTTGAACTAGTTCGCTCCAGTCCACCTCATTAAATACTATCTCTCTCTGGTCCATTCTAATGTACCTCACATCTGTATCTGGGTCTTACCAATGGTTTCTTCCCATTTGGCTTGCCATTCAATATCCTGAACATGGTTCTGGATACTCCCATTCACGCTGCATGTCCACTCCACCATAATCTACCAAATTTTATTATCCTAATTATTATACTAACGTCTTAGGTACCATTGTTGCAAACAATTATTTGTAGTTAATTTATTTTATTATAATAACCAGCTATGTCATTAAATACTGAAACTAGCCCATTACCAATGAAATGATCCCTAGTAGGAAAAACAAAATTTCACGTTCTATATCAACCGGGGACTATTGCGTTTACAGTTACTTCATTTAATTTTATGTCTATTATAAGATTAGTGAGATGCTCAAAATAAAACATAAAGAGAGAGCTTAATATTCTCATACGTGTATGAAGGCCTGATATACCCAATCGATCAACTATATCCACGGGTCCATGTTTATCCAAATTTATGAGCCGATAATGTTAAGGATTAAGGCACGCTATAGAAACAATAGAAGCGCGCAATGGATCAATGAGACTAAAGGGAGGAATAAATAATTATAGGCAACCCGGTGGTGCGTGCCTTTTTAGACACTTTGACTACTTTAAGCAAATCATTATATTAAAATCAAAGATTCGAATAGAATCAATTTTAATTATTCCTCATATAATGTTCAAATTTTTGTTCGCGTTTTTTACTTTCTCGCTTTCTTAAAGGTAGAGAAAGTATTGTGATCGTCAAAAATATCAAACTCGAGATTTTGATGAATTTCGAGGTTTCATGACACCCCGAATCCAAATAAGTTGTTTTTGAATTTCCATCTGTCTGTATGTTTGTACCTCAGAATAGAGCCTAAACTATTTTACCGATCGGGCTAGAACTTGGTATTTAGGGTTTTCATAGGGATGCCCCGAGGGATTTTTGGAGTTAGATATCCAACTCTAAGAAACCAAGGGTAGTTTACTGAAGGTCAAAAAGAGAAAGAATAGGTTTTCTAAAAATTGACTCTAACGATTTTGATTGTATCTCATTTATAAACATCAATAAATTTTATAAACAAAATTGATATTCTCAATTTTTCAACAAAATGACTCTAAGGGCTCCGGTCAGATTCGTAAATTTTCAATTTTAACCCCATCTCCGAAACTATTTTAGATATGAAATTACTTTTCATTGCAAATATGTAGGTATATTTATAGTAAAAATACTTTATTTGAAACGTATTTTTATAAAACCAATAATTTTCAAGCTAAACGAGAATATATATTGTGCCGAGCTAATAGGAATTAGATCACACAGTCTAGAGTTTCTACCTTCCTTCAAGGAACGAACTGCGCTTCTCATAAAGAACTAGTTGAGGGAAGGTAGAAACACTAGACTGTGTGAGGTATATATTATAAATATATATTTGCATTTATTTTAACTTTTCGAACACTAAAGATCAAATATTTCGACCGTAAAAAAAAAAATCTTAGCCGACATATTGTTGGAAGTCGACGTTTCATGACCCCCCCGAAACCTAAAAAGTTGTTTTTGCAATGCCGTCTGTGTGTGTGTCATTATAACTCTAAAATTAAGAGTAGTTTAATAAGGGGCAAAAGAGGAAAAATCCATTTTCTAAAAATCGGCTCTAACGATTTTGATTAAAATTCGTATTTAGACGATGATTAAGATAATAAACAAAATGGCTATTTTCATTTTCCTATGAAAATTACTTTTAGAGATCTTTCCAGAAGAGGAAATTTCCGCAACTCATTAAGATACTAAATAACTTATCAATACAAAATTGTAGTACAATTAAAAATAAAAAATATCTTAAATATATTCTTATAAAACCAATAGTTTGGAGATATTGGCAAAAATATTAATACAATTTTGTAAGCCTTAGCTGTGCAGAGATACTACTTAAGTTTTAACGCAATCATTATTTAATTCCATAGAGTAAGTAGATAATTAAGTCTCTCAAAAAGTTTATGTTCTTTTTCTTTAACCTCTTAAGGGAAATGTATGTACAGCAATTATCTATCTCTATCATTTTTGTCTCAATAGTCAATATTTACCTTTTTTATTGGTATAAATTTATAAATGAGCTATTTAATAAAAATTCGATAATCATAAAATGTGCAATCACTATTAAAATATCAAAATTTTCAAACGGAATTTGAAGTTTTAATAGGAGGTATTGACCCTTGTGATCTTTTTTTTGTGTTCAAATATACTAGTGAGGACTTTAATTCTTCAAAAAGAAAATCATAAAATTTATATCTGAGAGTTAAAAAATGTTCAACGTAAATATAACGCAATTTTTGCTCGGGTTTGCTAGTGTATATTATTTTGTTTCACATATATTACGAGCCTTGAGTAAATATCTCTATTTTTAAACAATGAAGTGAGAAAGTCCGTACGGATTTCCGTACCATTATTTTTACTAGCGTAATATTATCTTTAAACACAACTTTAAAGCTAGCTTAAACTAGAAATTCAGAAGGAGACAAGAAACACTGAAACCACACTTAAATAATAAATTCTATAAATTTTGTACTTGATAATTCCAGTCGAAAACAATAATTCCTTAGGTACAAAATGTAATAAGGCAGCTGTACTCTTGCAATGGAAGTCATTCCCTGTCCTCAAGGCTAGCATATGTTATGATATACACCATTTATGAGTGCCGTTTTAATCCAATAGGTCGATGGTAAAGAAGCGTCTTACGTTGGTTTGGGCATGTTGAGAGGATAATATTGTGGATCGAGTGACTAAGCAAATATATGAAGGTAGAGTGTGTATACCATAAGGAAGGATTAGGCCATGTTGAAGATGAATGTGTGAAAGAGAAACATTAAGAATTTATGTATTTTGTTGAAGCGAAGGGAGTATGCAAGGAGAGGGAAGTGTGAAGAGTGTTAGTGAGGACGGACTAGTAACGAAGTTGTTGTTTTTTGAGCTATATACACAGTTTCTTGCCTACCACTGTAACTGCTTGATTTGGATAACATTTATGGTCCACTTTTCTAAAATGTTTAATTATTAGTGATCTCTAAAATTAGATATTATTTTTTTCCCCTTCCCAAAAAAGTCATCATTCGTGATCCCTCAAATACCTACTAATTGAGATCCTTAAAATAGATTTTATTTGTGATCTACATTTATCTATCATTCATGGTCCCCAAAAATAGATATAGTTCCTAGTCCACAAAAATATATATTATTCATGATATTCGAGAGAAAATATAACTAAAGAGCCCACCAAATGTATCAAATCTGTGTCCCAAAAAAATGGATAGTTTATTTTATAATATGTCATTCTCTATCTCCGAAAATAGATATAATTTATAGTGTTTTACGATGGTTACTATTATATATATTTTATTTTTTTAGTAAAGTTCAGTAAGACTTTAATAATGAATGTATACGTTTCTTACACACAAATACCTGTTTATTTGAATATAATACTCTTATTTTTTAAACTTTTCAAACTTAAGTGTACTACACTCTTTAGTGTAATTATGACAAAGCTGTTTAAAATGTGGCCCGTAAGAAATACTTGTCCCACTGAATTTATTTTGGTCAGGCTCCGTTCTACAACATACCGTACCGTACAAGGTAACAGTAGTTTTAAGTCAGTATCTAAATAAGGCAGTATCTATAAGATAATTTTACCCACATTGATAGCTATGCGTCGATCTTGTTTGTATTGGCTTTTAAAAGTGTGTCCCAGACACAGACAAGTAAGAAACAAACTCTCAGCTTTACGGAGGTTTCACTGCGCTCCTTTTGCCAGCTTGACTACTTAAACACTGGGCCTCGCTAGTGTCACAGATAGTACTAACCGCAGCGACCCTAGTGTTGAAGGACTCAAGTTGCCAAAAGGAGCGCAACCATTTTAACCTGGGGGTTGATTGTCTGGGATCAATCCTCAACCGGGTGAGGTGAGTTTATTTATTAGATGGTATCACTCGCCCTCAACGCCAATGTGGGTACATTTAATCTGAACTCTACTGGCCTCATCCCATCCCCCCCCCCTAGTGTTTATATGAGAAGTACCCGGATGGGTGATTAATAAGACCCATGGCATAAAAGTAACTATTCCTCACTAGATTAAATACAATTTCAAAAAATAATGGATAACCACCTAAAAATGTAAATTATATCTGATCAAAGGCTTATTTAGCTCAAATATGTTTGAACTTAATAAATTACATTATATAATTGGTGAAATGTAGGTTTCCCCTTTTATAATGATGAATTAGCGACCAGATGGCCGGGTGTTGTGTCTGTTAGAGATTTAAGTTAGCGTATAGGGGCCTAAATTGTGTGCTGATACAATCAGTTGGTTATAAAATCCACGATAAATAGTATATATATTAAAAATAATACATTACATTATTATAATATAATAAAGTTAAAGTCAATGTCAGATATTATACCTCTTTTTAGATGCTTCTTTGGGATTTAGGAAACTTTCAATATATCATTCAATAATACTTATCAAGGCAGGTCAATTTTAGGAAAATGTAACAAATAAGTTTCTAAATGAAAAAATAAACTAACCTATGGTAGCAATTTTTGCTGGTATATAATCTGTTTTTATAAGTACTTCAAAATCATAACATTTTTGGATGGCCGTAAGATGTTTGGTGTAGTATTAGTAAGTAAATGGGATGTAATTTAGACCAACACAGATAATATGGGGGTATTAAGGATAAAAAGAATAGTTCTTCCTTTCATTTACACTGACACAATACAATCCAGCCCGAACATCAAGCGAATTCCTCCAATTTTTGCAGATCTATTGATCTATCATAGCCTAATCCGAACTAGCCGTCAGGCGACTATCGTTCAGTTTCAAAAACTATCCAACCTATCCTAACGTAGTTAACTGGCGATTGAACAGACACACCAGCTATAGAAACGTGAGCTAAAAGTAGATCAACACAAAAAGTCCTATTATATATATATATATATATATATATATATATATATNATATATATATATATTATACATAATATTATATATAATATATATATATATTATATATAATATTATGTATATCATAAAATAATATTATTTGTATCTTATATATAATATCGTGTATGTGTTATTATATAGATATCATATATATACATGATTTATATATATATATATATCGTGTATATAGATATCATATATATACATGATTTATATATATATCATGTATATACAATTATACATATATTTAAAAATTTAAGAGATTATTTTAGACAACTATCCCAAAAGTTCTACAAAAGCGATTTGAATTATTCTTTTAAAAATAACCATAGTTGCTCCATATAATTTCCAATTTAAAAAATATTTATAGGGTAAGCAGCAATTATTTTAAATACAACGATTTCTTTCAAAATAAATCTCTTGAATCCTAACTAACCAATTTATTATTTTTATATATAAAATAATGTATCTATAGGATCATAATGTAAAAATTTATAAATCATCAAAAACAAATCCGAAATCTACAATCTATATATCTATACATATCTCTCTCTCTGTTAGTCGGTGAATATAGTACGTGGATGCTCTCAAAACAGTGATCCTGATGTTACTTATTTCCTTAAAACCATGTCTTATTACCCATAATACTCACAATGTTACACCATCTCCATTGCCTTCTACTTAACGACCACAATTAAATAAAAGGGAGAAGGTGAATCTACATAAGGGAAAATATAAGCAGAATTAAAAATATAACAATAATATGGTTTATTCAGTATAAACGTAGATAAAGCAAAGTACAGTGGTCTCATTATATCATTCTGAATAATGCTGAAAATAATAACGTGAAGCGCAGAATGTAAACATCCCATGTTTACATTTATTACAGGTCGTCTTTAAGAGACACAAAATTACGTAGATTTTTAACATCAACAGAGAAGTTAAACTACCAAAAGTGAAGTGAAGTAAGATATCCACAAAATGAAACAAACATTAAATATTCTTGCCTGATGGGCTCCTCAAACAATTACAAGTTACAATACGAAATTTACAAAACATAACGCGAGAGTTTGACTTCCAGACTCAAGTCAAAACCTCCCGGGACTAACTATCTCTTAGAAAAAACTAAAGATTGAAATTTAGAACAAATTTAAATTATATAAAAAAAATAACAAGCATGATTTTATTTCTACAGTCGCGTGAAATAGCAAAATACAAAAGTCCACACATTTTAACATTTTACATTTAAATTTACTCAATACAAAATTACCAATGGTGGAAATCAAACTAAACTAACCAACATGATACCGCGCCTAAGTGGCGACATAATAGTTAAATTTAAGCGACTGAGATAAAGAGAAAAGTTAAATATTACACGAAAAACAAAATAATGATTCTAATACAACAAATTTATAAGCCGAAAATAAATAGAGTCTATGAAAAGTAGACGCCATAGTTACTTTCCAATTAGTATATATGAATGTGTATCCGATCATTGTCCAGGTCCATGACAATGATCCGTCCTCGTTCGCGGAATGATAGATAGTCATCCGCCCTCGTTCGCGGATTGATAGATAGTCATCCGCCCTCGTTCGCGGATTGATAGATAGTCATCCGCCCTCGTTCGCGGATTGATAGATAGTCATTTTTGCAGACACATACAGCCTGTTATATAGTGAGTTTCGTTACACGGAAAGGAGGGGAGGTAATTCTAGCACGTAGTTGCTAGCTGTCTTCGGTCACGTAGGCACTTTGTAGGGTTGTTCCATCAGAATATTAGAACAAGTCGACGATCATTCGATGTTTGGGGTAGTTCTTCAAACAGCCATCAGGGGGCGGGTGGATTGTTGTCTTCTATCGGACTCCATGTCGTTACGCCTCAGTTTCTATCTGACTAGACTGAGAGCAATCACGTGTTGACAGTAGACTTGCGTTAGCTCGGCCCATTCTCCACATGGCTGCACGGAGTAGGTCAGCTTTGGTGGCGGCTAGTGATAGAAGATTTCAAAGGTAAGTTCCTGAACAATTATGAGTGTAATATTACAGAAGATTGTACAGTATGAAATATACTGTGTCGTATTATCTTTCCGTATTAGCCTACAGGGACTACAACAGAGAATAGTACCATTGTAGGGATTCTATTTGGGTCGGAATTATTGAGCGGGTGGTATGAATTCTTGATAGTTACGTATCAACATTATAACGGGATGGATCCAATTGTAACTAACTGTAAGTTAACGTTACAACAAGTACTAATTACGATAATGTATGGGGGATGTTGAATTGAATTGAATTGAATTGAATGTGTACCCAAATTTGCATGTAGAGAGAGTTGAAAGCCATTTTAGGAACTACACTCGACCAGGATTAAAACCCCGATATTTCCGCCATCAGCATTCTAGTATATTGAGATTGTGACACCTAACACCATGCAGACACCAAAGTGGGTTCCCAATGTTATATACAAGTGGTTGGGGTATCAAAAATAAGATATCTTGTGCAGAATATTTTCACCAAAATCACAAGACTTCTCAACTTAAGTGGGATTTTACTACAAATCCTGAAACTTGGATATACAAGATAGATGTATTAGTTTTTCACCTGGTTTCAACTCGTTTGGTTAAATTAGTGTAGAGTGCGTAGACCCATCTAGGTGGCTTAGTTAGCTAACGCGCTAGTTTCTTATTGAGTTAGACTGCCGAAGACGGGGAGATAGAGAATCGAGTCTTGATCGGGTGAACTGAGGGTGGTTTTACCTAAATGTTTTTACACTCTCCTTCCACAAAAATGCGGGTTCCCTTCCTCTACATTCAACCCTCCCATTTCCTAAACCATTAGCGTAATTAGTACTTAAGCGTATAACCTGAATGGGTAGTAAGACGTGGTGATAGGTATTAAGATTAGAGTATGTAATGTACTGCACATTACAATCTTACAAAGTAGGCTCTTATCTGACAGCTAGAAAAGTTACAAGATCTATTTTCACGTATTCATACGTAAGGTCTTGTGATCTGCATTCCTCACTTTTTATAGATTTTATTCATACCCATAAAACAACACTATTAAAATAGTAAAATATTATTAAGTTTGGCTTAAAATAATATGTATGTTTGTATTGTTAAAAAGGCACCTCCCATAAAAAAATTGTTTGTACGTGTAATTTAACACATACATTATAAATTTAGTCTGTATATGTTCCCTTAGAATTAAATAGCTAGGCAACCCCTAAAAGGATCTACAACGTCTTCTCAGTTGTAGTCTTCTTCGCTTTTCAAGACAAATGTATTTCTCTAAACTTGGCAAAGGAGAGCTTTCAAGCGCCGACTTGTACTTGCTTGGTAGATTCTAATACGGCTCTCCATGCTTAAGTTGACAAACCTGATGCAAGAAGTTACAACAGACTGGAGAGGATTAATTACGCTCTTTGATTTGTTCTCTCCTTTATTCTGGTTTCTTTCCCTTTTACAGCGAAGGTCTTTTGTGTATTGTTCTTTGCTCGCAAATGTGAGGGCTTTTTTTTAATCTCTCACTTGTTACATTTAGTCTTAGAAGTAGGTATTTAAATGCTATATTTCACCTTTCTTTAGTTCTTCCTGATTTTCTTGCTCTAATATTCAGAAGATTTTTAAAAATTTAAGAAACTTCCTAATTTCCGTAGAATTATTTTGAGTTGGGAAAACATAAAATCACCTATAAACAGGTACAAATTTAAGCCCACTGTTTGTTCTAAAAATCTTTCTTTGACCTAGCCCAATTGTTTATTGTAGATAAAAGATCTACTTCATACTCCCCATAATTTTTCAAATAGCGTAATCTCTTAAATTGGCGCACTTTTTAATCAACATTTCTAGCTATCATAAAGGTTGAGGACTATAAAGGTGGTGAAGGTCTTTTAATCTATCAGTACCCTAAAATGTAAACACGGTGGAAGGGGAGGGGCAGCGTTTCAGGGGCCTGCTTTCACATTAGAAATTTTAAAAAACCTTCACATTGTAGGGAGGGTTATTCTAACACTACTATTTAATATATTTATTATTCTACACTGCATCTCACTACCTGTACGACCTATTCAATTTAATTACTCTAATAGGATTTGAATGAACAAAGAAGAATTTCAATGTAAATATACCTGAATTCTTGTGAAGAAAGAGTTGGACACTAGTTAGGGGAAACTACCCTCAGTAAGTAGCCTAGGATTTGAATTACAACCTCCCCCAATCATTGGCAGTATCAGACGATACAAGGTTGAATCTTAATAGCCCACTTGCCCACCGATGTAGATTAATTCTGCTCATAATATAAGCTCCTCACAACCAAGGTTGTTAGAATAGAAAGTTGCCTCGATCAGCCGTTTTCATGGAGTAGTTTGAGCCGGGCGCGTGACGTCTTGTAGTATATGTACACATAATAATAATTATGAAGTATAATGACGTTCGAAATGTTTGATTTAAAATATTTATTTAATAAAGTGACAAAAACTCTTTAAAATATTAGTTACAAGCAGTTGCATAATTAATGTGTTAAATATGATTAGTAACATTAAATAATATATTCCCTTAGCTTCGACCGTCCAAGATATTCTTATATTTACACCTCTTATAAGTTGGGGATGAAGAAAGTAGAATTCAGAGGAAATATATGAGTATTTGTGCTTAAGATAAAAATTTTCAATACGCTTTGCGTTTGGACCCCAATCACCTGGTCCTCGATCAAAGAGCTTAGATGAAAGAGAAGCTTTTGCCCATATGCCTAGCTGTTCGTGTAATAACATACTATTAACGTGAAAATAAAAAAATAAAAAATTGATAGTAATAATAATGATGTTGATAGTAATAATAATAATAATAATAATAATAATAATAATAATAATAATAATAATAATAATAGAAAGTAGTTTTGCATTTTAAAATATTTATCAAACTAACACACATTTAGTTTGTGTATAGCTATTTATAATAAATGCCATAAGTTATATTACTGACCATCTAAAGATAATTGTTAGCGATTATTTATATTTATGATTCTAGATTAGAACCTGATTGTTTTTCCAAAAGTGCGAGAAAATGTGTCATCATTTACTGGAATTGGCTTTTATATTGTTAAGACTATTATTCCAATAGAAATATTTTAAGCTGCAAAATTCCATGCCTTTTAACTTCGGATATTAATCAACTACTAGTTTTGAAACTTTTTTGAAATGTGATTTATAAAGTGTTTTTTGGGCACAAGTACTAAGTGACTATGTAATTTAGACTGATTTTTAGATGATGATAGGGTTGGGGTTTAAATTCCGTTTGAGTGTATTGAGCGTTTTGTTTGTTTGTTTTTCTAAATGGTTTCATACTTTTCCTCCACGAAACTTTGGTTATATTTACACAAAATTTTACCTTATTCATCCCCACTCTATTAGTGTAATTATTAATACCTATGCGTATAGCCTAGACGGATAGTGAAGTTCAGTGTAAAAAACAACAAAATATTAATTCCGATGTAGTGTAGTTTATTATGTAATTGTAATTATAATATTATTAGTAAAATAAGTTACAAATGTACTCACATGTTATATCATTTCATTATGTAATAGTTTTGCTAATATGTCTGAAAGTAGGTAATTTATTTTATCATTTTCGCATATTTTCTACGTTTCTTTCGTTGTTCATCTGAGTTTAAATTATGTTTATTTCCACCCGTTTTTTGTTTTGTCCAATTTAGAGTTTAGGTTTTTCATTATAATAATAGTTCTCATTATAATATAAGTTTCAATCACACCTCTAGAAAAAGAATGAAACAAAGCCGATTGTTTATTAGTCAAAAGTTGCGCTAGTTTTATAGGCAAGTTGAGAAGTTCAGATTTTTGGTCTTGTACATAATCATCCACACAAAAATGTTTCGAGCACACTGAACATGAATCCGGATTCCACTTCCCAGCTCTTCTACAAAGGTTTATCCATTTTTTACTAACTACCGGATCTTTTGGAAAAGAATGGTACATTATTGATTGCCCAATGGAAATTTTATTTTTGTTTTTGTGTGGTTATTATTACAGAAAGCAACTGTACATCTTTTCTCCGCCATTTTTGTTAATCCTAAAATGTCGTTAGTATTAATAAAAAAACTATGTATAAGACAAAATATTCAACTCTTACACTATTATTAACAGTATTATACTTTATAAACAAAACATCTAAAACATTCTTCTTTTGAATTTCACTTTATTGAGGGGGAAATCATTAAATAAATCTAAATGAAGGAGACTATTAACAATATTACTAAGATTAATGATTACACTAGTACAAATAACTCACTCTTGTTTTTGAACTGAAATTATTTTAATAATATCTTAACCACATCAAACACTGGGGACCCTAATGCCAGTAATTTAAGTTTACTTCTGAAACCCTGTCTCTAAGCTGCAGTACGGTCACCAGGTGACGTCATTCAAAGAGTATTGAAAGGGAGAAAACTAACGGCTGGAAGGTATATGGAGTGAGGCAACCTTGTATTCTAAGAAAATTGCCTCACACCATCATCCACAAACAAATGTCATCAGTCAAATCTGTCATTTTTCTAAAGGATAATTAAATAGTCAGGGCAGGAAAACTGACCTCAATAATTCTCAATAAAGTGCTATTTAGAAGAGCTTCTTCCAAAAACAATGTTAGTTGCCTATTTGATCTAACGAATAAAATCCAACTTGGGTAGGCAATGCATTTCAAATCAGACGCTGCAATGTAGTGTTGTTTTATGTATTCTACTTTAAAAAATACGACAAAATTGAAAAATAATGATCTTCAAATGACAAAAACTATTTAAAATATCACAATTTTACTGTTGACGAATAAATAAAGTGTAAAATCACATTTTGATACTTTTTTGGTTTGAATGTATTAATTTGTCTAATTTTCCATTTAATTGTTCATGGGATGGATTCTTTAAGAGAAGGGAGGCTTAAATTCGAATCCTGATCAACCCGTCATTGACTGCCCAGTATATTACGAGAGTGTGCACCTTATGTGGCGTGACAGGACCGGTAGGATTGAATACTAAAATATATTATGAGGTATATTTTATTAAATTACATAAAAAAATAACATTTTTTACAAAAAGTACCTACACGTTTTGCTGGAAAGCTCGATATCCATTAATCTTATAAACATCAAAATAATGCGGTTTCTTCTTAACGTCTTTGACATAAAAGTGACATTATTCCGAGGGTTGCATTCTCTTATTTTATATGTATATATATTTATATACGCTCCCATATAACGTACAATTCAGTGATATTTTCTGACTTTGAACATACAAACTATTGGTTTTTCAAAGTACATCTTTTTTTTAAACAACAATAATGCTGGAGGGAAAAGTAACATTACGAAATATTATGTAGCTCCTGTGACTTTTCTTGTTTTGTTTATATTTACTAATCGTGTACCGCCACTCCTATTATAATAAATTTTTTACTATCATAAAAAATACTTTGTGGCTGTGGTAGCATTTTATGGAGTTCCTGCCTTTTTGTTTTACAAATTACTAGCATGATTTTTCTCCATTCGCATCCTTTATTATATAAAATAAAACTGTTTGTGTGTAAGGAATACGACAGACTTGTAAGTACCATCAAGGAAAGAACCATCCACTTTAAAATATAAATATAGTGGTAAATTTGTGATAGTTCTGTTTGTGTTCTACTCTTATTAAAATATATACTTAGTTTTAAATATAAGCAAACCATAGTATTTTTCAAAGTGGCTTTATTAAAATAACCTTTTTCTCGAGTAGGCTATGACAAACGATGATATTTTCACATATATACTTAAATATATCTTCCTGACAGCTAGAAGAAATTCTAGACATAATTTTATGAATTCACATGTCAAGCCATGTGAACTTCAGATATCACTTCAGACTAGTAACCCAGAAAAATGTTATCATGTTTGACAGTAAACAGATGGTTTGTGTTTTCTAAAAGTTTCTTAGTACCATAATCCTTCCATATTTCAAGTGGCCTGGGAAAAATGAATATGTTAGACTATCCCAACCAAAATTACTATATTCTAAGATTTTTATCTGTTCGATCTAGACAACCCCTTTTGCCATCTTAGCATCTTTGTTTATTAGACACGTAATCAAACCTTGCAGCAACATCTCACTGTATGTCAGTCACCTCACACTCACTATTCGGTAAAAAAAAAATCTCAGATAGAATATTTTAGGAAAAGTAATATTTGTTCTGAAATTATCTAATAATACAAGTGTTTTTAAACAAATACAGGTGGGAGGTAAATTTATCAAGGTGTATAGCTGCCTGTTCAGATTATACATAGATATATAATTTTTTTTAATTATTTCTACTATTTAGTCATGTCTAAGGAATTAAATTATTATTTTGTTTAACTATTCCCTAGCTAATTAATATTATACTGGTATTGTTGGGTACGCAGGCTAAACATAAGGCTCATCTGGTTTTACAGTGACAGAAAGGTTTGGGTTTGAACTCCAGCCGAGTGTGTTGAAGGTATTATCCCCTAAATGGTCTTCCACTCACTAGCTGAAATGTGGATCTATTTTAGCTCTAAATTTTACTTTCCTCTTCTCTACATCATAAGCGGGCTTAGATTTTTGTAGCCATACTTATAGTAGTACGTGGTTTAAATATAAATATAAATATATATATATATATATATATATACTCATTTTGATTGCTTTTAAAACTTTAAAAAAATAGATTTATTGTTCCTATCTCCACACCAAGATGCATTTTATTACTAAATTTAGAGTTACTTTACTGAATTAACACTTATATAATAAGAAAAACTAGTTTGGAAATGTTTCTAAATACGCTTGCGTGTGTGTGTGTGTGATTAGAAATGTACTAAGCGTAAACGAAGGCTAATTTTAAATATATTAAGATTCTCTTAAAAGGAACATTTAAAATTTTATGGCCAACATTGATAACATTTTACCATATTACCATATATCTATCAATAAATATTTATCAAAGATGACATATGAATATCACATGACTTGACGTATGAATATAACAGAGTTTTAAAGAATTTAGTAACAATAAGATACTGTTTATGTTACCAGAATTTTAGTTTATATAAGTTCCTCAATCCCCTTTCCATAGAGAATGCATGAAGAAAGAATAGTCTATAAAATAATGTATAGAACATATGTATAGCTAATGAAATCGTGATTTTTTTTTAGAAAAAATATGATACTATTAATTTATTTTTCCTTAAACATATCAGCCAATCATTCAACATATGTCTAAAACATAATTTTTTGTGAAATAGTATTTATTTAATTTCTCAATCAAACTACATCTCTAACAGATGTATTGAAGTGGAAGTTTTAAGTGATTGCATACCATCAACAATTTATATTGTCAACTATACGACTGTCTCGTCAGAACGGGAAGTTCTAAGTCTTAGGGAAGTTGCAGACAGGATCTACCATCTTAACTGTAATGAAACGCTGAAGGTTTATACAAGAGCCTGTTTTGACTTAAAGGAGATATATAAGCCATCCTTTAGTGTTCCTGTCTCTCCCTAGAGTGGATGGTGAATTCCTACTCTTGTCAAAGCAAAGATATATAACAGTCTCCTGTTTTTCTTTTTCCCTTATTTTCTTTAGCCGGAATGAGAAAAGCGAAGCGTGCAGTATTGTCCCTCTTGTCTATTCCTGGGAGAAGATATTGACGTTGCTGCTGTCAGTACCTTGAATGAAGTGATTGACTGTTCCCTAATGCAGAACGTGGTAAACTTAGGACTTTCCTTCCAAGACATTTTTTAAAGTAAGAAATGCATTCGGAATATAATCTATTTTTCCTTTAAATTTTGACATATTATGTCGAAGTTTAAAAGGAAAAATGTCAAAATAAGAAGTGGCTTACTTTTTTACAAATTTTGAGAAACAACCTCGTCGGAATATTTTCTACCAGACCTAATTGCTTATTTAATAATTTTAATGTAAATATATACTATATATGTGTATATATTCAAGCAAATGGCAGAATCGTACTATATTGATAGGTTTAAACATAACTTCTTCTCGCAAAGCTATTTACATATATTCTTCAAAACTAGCACTGCCAATTATTAACAGATAATACTTTGCATATTTTATCTTTAACTTTAACATAACTATTTTTGTTAATATATATCTGGGCTTGGTGCTAAAAGGGCGAATGTCAACTTTTTTCTATTTTCATTTTATTTGATCATAATACATTAAAGACTCTATATTTTCATATGCTAGAAGGGCCAATGTATATGGTATCATTTTTTTTACTTATTTGAATCAGATAGACCAATGTCATATTGAATTTATCTGATCTCAGTTGATCAATGAATTGTTAGAACGGCCAAAGTAGACATTGGCCAAGTGGAAATACATATACCTAAGCCTAGAAAGGCTAATGTCAAGTTTGGCCTTTCTTACAGTTAAAATCTGGGGAAATTAATAGGACATTGGTTGTCAGTACTTGTTTTAAAAACGGCTGATTGCCAGTTTGCCTCGTTTTTAGAATAGTATTTTATTTAATGAAATTGTGACAACAATATAAAGTACTGTGTTAAAATGTTGAGCAGAGGAAAGTTTCTGGTGGGTTTGTGTTATAAAGAAAACATGAAAGAAGGAAGTAAGTAGCTATATACACGTGCACAGGAAATATTACTAAAATAAAATATAATTTTAGGTTATACATGTGGTGGGTTAATTAATTAATATTTCTTATAACTAGTACCATAAAATATAATTATTATTGTTAAATATGAGTAGGTACAGCTGTTTATAAAATAAATTTCTAGAACCTAATAAAGGACTACCATACACAGTTAAATCGTATATGAGATCACCCTGAATTATTCTCCACTCACAATAACCTAACCGTTTTCCACCAACCTATGGGGAAAAAATTACACCAAATAGATTAAAATCTATAACTTTATCAACAGATGGCGGCGATATTCAGAAATAATGCTTGAAGTTTTTGATAAGCATAAATATTATTATTATTGATGTTTTTAATTAATTTCAGATGAGTTGGTGGGCACTACCGAAAGTTCATTTAACTTAGATTCATCTTTTATTAATAAATAATATCATCAACACGTTGATGATCAAGCTGAAACATCTCACAAACAAAATACACAACAAATGGCTAATTGTGTGGAATATAACGTGAATGATTGTTCACAAGAAGCTCCACAATACATGCAGCCGATAAATAAGATTTCAATGATAAGTGGTGATCTAGGAAAAAGTTCTGTAGATTCTAACTGCGGTTTGTCAGAATCATCAGAGGATTTTGTGCCACCATCAATAGTTGAAAGTTCTTCAAGCACTGACGAAGAGTCCCAAGAACATGGAAATCCATCACGCAGAAGATATTTCAGCATGAAGAAAATTAATTGATGGATGTTAAGCCACAAAAGTTTTAATTTAATTGAGACATAATTGTAGAAGATATTATCACTAGAAGAAATAGCAAAATCTTTGAAAGCCTTTCCTGAAAAAATTACGTTTCTTGACATTGGCCCTTTTAGCACCAAGCCACAGATTATATATATATATATATTTCTTTTTTAGGTAAATTGCTAACATTGATTAAAAAAATTAAATTCTTACAGAACACTAATCTATTTTAGGTTATTTTGCCTGACACTTTTTGAATATAATAAAATTATATTTATTATTGCGATGTTGAAATATGTACCCTTCATTAACTTGAATTGTAGCAAGTCTACCTTGCATGGTTCTACTATGGTAATCGTTATAATATAGGATCATAATTTAGTTCATCAAGGTATAACTGATAAGTTTCTGGGTACAGGAAATGTAAAATACGAACAATATGGTAACCATAATATTTTTAAATATTGTTCTGAATCACAGTCTAATAATAATAAAAAATAATTTAAAAAAATCAAATTCACTTGAAAATGTTTTTATAAAAATAGCAATGTTTGTTAATGGATTAACACTTTAAGAAACATGTAAAATAATATATAATACTTATTATATAAAAACTAGTCCATGTTTGTCTCTTACTCTTTTACGGAAAAAAACCAATACACCGATTATGCTAGCAATTCAAAGTTTAACGTAAGACTAATTGAAATTTACGTACGCCATTTATTTTAAAGACAGCGGCCGCAAACAACACTTGTTGACCTTTTTCTAAGCTTCTGCCTAACGGATTTTCATAGAACTAGTTTTGAAATGATCCTAGAAATAGATTAAATTATTATTATTAGCACAGCATCTTACTAACCGTTCGGGTTACACGTAAAATAGATTAAACATGACCTCCATCTGGGAAAAAAAAAAGATTGCCGCTGAAGAATACTACTTTCTAGATCGTCCAAGGTTATAGATTCTAAACAATGAGAAGCCTGAATTTAAATACAAGAAAAGGTAACTAGCCCAACTCTAAATCATCTATTAATTTGTCTGTACAGTTAAATACTTTTACCTGATGAATAAACTATAAAATAGAACTATTTGTTTTTAGAATCATGTTTTACTTGCCGTTTGTATTATATGCTTATGTACTAATTACGCTAGTGGTTTGAGGAATGAGAAAGGCTCTACTTAGAGGAAGTGTACCCGGATTTTTGTAGAGGGAGAGTGTGAAACTATTTTGATAAAAACCACTCTGGGTATAATCTACTGAGATTGGAACCTCGATATCCCCATCATTAGCAGTCTATTTTTATTTGATAGTGGTGCCTTAGACCATGCGACCACTGAGGAATGTTACAATATACTTCTATTTTTTAACAACTCCCTTAACATTGGATACTTTTTTGAAACAGCCCATGCGACGAACGGGTAGCTAGCCAGTAATCAGTAGAAATAGTATAAATATGATTACATTTATGATAGCAGTAACCTAAAACTGTATTAACGGAAATATTTCCGCCTTTGAGCAACAAATGTTGGGATCCTGGTATGGGCCAGCGTGAATAAAATTGCCGATGAAAATTACAGTTTTTTTTTACACGAATTACGTTAAAGTGAAAAATAAGGGGTTTAAGGCACCTACAAATCATTGGTACGGTACAAACTACGCGCCAAGATGACATTGTAATTAGAAAACATCAAGCAACAGTGTGAACGTGTTTTGATTTCCTGTTGATGACTGTACCACTAAGCATTGTGGCCTGGTGTTTATGATCCGAACCGAAATGTACTTATTATCGATTGCAATTATGTGGCAACTTTATAGGTAGTTATAAGTAAGGGGTTCTCTGAAAATTCATAATGTAAATTAACCACACTCGATTAAGCAAATATACCAATAATGGATTGTACGGATAAAAATTAATGGTTTCATTTTAAAGCCTATCATCCAATATATATTTATAAAACACTTTTATTATCAAATTAAAAAAATCCAGTTTTTGCATTGATTACTATATTTTATTATATACATAATTTAGAAGCTATTAATATAATACAAATTATTTGAGATACCCATAAATGACTATTTTTATACTATTATATTCCCACATATGACAACATAAGTAGTAATACCTAGTCTATGCTAGGTAGAAACGTCTGGAAGGTCCTTTTTCGTAGCAAAATCCCACTATATAGTAGAATTCTGATGGGTAAAAAAAAGCCTTTAAGACATCCCATTCTACATAAACAAGTTTTATACTACCTCATGGTACTAGGAACTCATTAGTTCACTCCCTTAGTTAAAAAGTTAAGCTAGTTAAACTAATTTCATCCAGCCCCTCATTACACCCTTTATCTTTTAGGTCCATTCTAATTTATCCTCCCATCTGCGTGTAGGTCTTACCAATGGTCTCTTCCAATATGGTTTGTCAAGCAATACCTTGAACGTGGTTCTAGATTCTTCGATTTGTTTAACGTAAGTACTATTTATGAACAATATTCAACTGTCTAGGATATAATATTAATTTATAAAATATACTACAGAAGTAAACTAATTAATATCGCTGAAATGGCTCAGAATATGTTCTGGTTTTATTAACTAAAGGCGAAGATCATTATTGTAAATGTTGGTTTATTTCTATTGTTTTAATCTCCTTCACTTATCAGAAACCACTTCAAACACATGTATGTATTTATTTATATATTTATTGATTCAATTATAAAAGCAGAATAATAATTTTTTATAGACAACCATAACCTTAGAAATTCTAGGGGATTGAACAATTTCTTAGAAGAATAGCCCTTAATCCCCCGATAAAGATAACTCAAATATGCGTCTACTTACCGACATGAGGATTTTAGCAGCTCTTCGAGAAAAGTGCAAAGTGTCCTTATTCCAACGGACCTCCACTACTGCCCTGTAAAGAAGGGATAGCATTCTTCACACATCAGGGATACAAGTTTCCAAATGTATTTCACAAATTACACTTCATAGTATTAACCTCGTAAAATAAAATACTATTTAAAATTTCATTAAGAAGAAATTTAGAAATGAGCAAATTTAAAAGGTAAGTTTAATGTTGGAATGAATATATTGTAATGGTTTACTTGGAAATAAAATGACTTGGTTGTCAAATAATTTAAAATTAATTTTAATGTTTAATTTTTTTGATGAGAAAAATTTTGTACTCTTCTAGCGAACTAACTTAAATTCCAAAACATAGCCTACATATTTGGTGATCTTATCTAATATTTTTATTTATAAAATAAATAAATAGTTCGGTAAACTGCACATATCTTCTTCTCACTCCTTTATCTAAATTATATTTAGTCTATAATTCATAATACATGTGAAGCAATACACATTATTATATAAACATAATGGACAAAAAAGATAATCACATTCCACTAAATAGGACAGATTAAATAATTATTTAAACGGCTATTATTGATTTTATAGAAATATATTTCGAATAAAACTTGTTTATATAGTTGTTTTAGTAATAAAAATTGTCATGGTTAAGTAATGTAGTATCTGAAATATCTGCGGATATATGAATCAAATCGGATAAATCTACTTATGTAACGTACCCTCTAAATCGTTTTTCAGGGAAAATGAGATGCCCCATTTTTGTTGTAGTGTTAAACAGTGCCTAGTTAAGAGTTTTAATCAAAAGGATTAAAGTAGATTTAAAAAAAAATGTTTATCTCTTTTTCTTTCAGTAAACTACCCTTAAATTT
Source organism: Timema bartmani (assembly GCA_902151455.1). NCBI lineage: Eukaryota > Metazoa > Arthropoda > Insecta > Phasmatodea > Timematidae > Timema > Timema bartmani. Next base: position 38,389 of record CABFWB010004218.1, read on the forward strand.
GGGGATATATATATATATAGCTAATTCCATAAACCGCTCGGGAAAAACTTATTAAAATCCTGGATATCAAGTTTCAAATCGTTCTATAAAATTATTTCAGTTGTAGACCAAGATACAGACAGAGAGACATATAAACAGATGGTATAGCAAAAAACACTTTTTAGATATATGTGGGTCATGAAACTTCAACATCCTTCCATCTATCCATCAATATCTGGAGTTATAGTTTCTTAACGATCACAATAATTTCTTCACCCCAGGCTTCACAAGAAAGTAAACATAAATATATTTATTTGATGTTTTAGTGATATTATATTAGTCATTTCTCAATAAACTTGTTAAAGTTGATTTCATAATAATGTCACCATAAAAATGTATTTAAGAACCAAAGTTTGTTAGACAAGAAATTACAGATGGATTCACAACCAAAAATAAAAAACTTTGAGGTCATTTTTATTGAAAACTTTCTTGAATGGCATTAGCCAGTGGTCGCGTGGTTCAATGAATATATACAAAGATTGCTCCAGTGATGGGAATATCTAGGTTCGAATGTCAGCCGGGATCATAAAGGGGATATATCCATATTTGACCTATCACTAGGGTTCTCTTAGCCACTCTTTATACTAATGTTGTGTATTCATTTTAACATCAGCTCATCCACATGACTTGTAGCTTAATTTTTAGCACCACCTCCAACGTGCTGTTCAGGAAATACGAATATATAATAATGAGGATAATTAGGGATAAGGAAGGTTTAATTTAGAAGAAGTGTACACCCATTTGCTTGGAGAAAAAGCAGTAAAACAGTTTTGAAAAATTACCTTTAGTACATCGAACTGTACTCAAACACTGATCTACCTGTCATCGGCAGTCTAGTCTAACACGATATTGTCGCCTTAGACTATACGGGCATTGAAGCAGGTGATTTGTAGTTAATAGCCATTGACATCAAATGCACAAATGAAAATATGTATCTATAAATAATAATTATTTTACTAGCGTAATTGTGGACATGCACAATCCATATACTATGTTTTATATATAACAGTGATAAAAAGCAGATACGTGGAATACCATACTCATACTCTTCTGCTGAGATAGAGTTTTTATGTAACTATCACCAGATATTCAGTCTTTTAACAGAGGTGTATCAAATAGGGCTATGATACACCTCAGATAAACAAAATCGTCACCTTAATCTAACAGTTTACCATTTATACTAAACTAAGAATCTTTCCTTGATCCATCCTATCACCTTAATCTTTTGTACAGTTAAACGAAGATTCATACCTCCTCTCCCACATTCAAACGATTTAATGCATCCTGTAAGACACTTTCATTCTTATTTATTAATTAATATGCTCTAATCTACATATAGCAGCACACTCACATTCACGTTGTCCATTTGTACACCGATCACATCCTCACAATCATTACTCATAAATTTACCCATAAATACATTAAACAACCATGTATGTATAGCACAACCTTGTCTGAATGTAAAACCATTCACTCAACGCTTCATCCACCATAATGCTATCATAAAGTGCAATAATTGTTTTTATTAATCATTCATCCACACTATACTTTCTCAGAACATTCCATAAAATACACCTATTCACCTGATCATACTTTCTCCAGATCAACAAATGCACCTGACCCTTTTTTCTTTATTACCATACATTACCCAATTAATTGTTACAATGAAACTATCTGGCTCATGAAACCTCTACCTGATATTAAACCACATTTCAGACAGCAAATTTTGTCGGCTGCAGTTTTTTCACCCACCCTCTTAATTAATAATTCCCCAAAAACCTGGTCTGGAATACTCAAACAACTAAATGCATCATTAATTCTTACATTCACTCTTACTGCCTTTGCCGTTTTACAAAGGTAAATGACATCTTCCTTCCAGTCATTCGGAACATTTGAAATTCAATCACATATATAGAACAACTCACACAATCTGTCAAGTAATACCATGCTCCCATACTTAATTATTTCACTTGTGATCCCATATACGCCCGTAGCTTTGCAATTACCGGTATTTAACACTTTATTATCTTAAAACACCTCAGCATTGTTAATAATTCACTCATCATAACATTTTCCCTATTTTCTTATACTTTCTTTATATTTTCGCCATACAATTGCTCAAAATACTTCCCCCAGCACTTTATTATTGATTTCATACCAGATCTTCTCACCACGTTCATTTTTAATGCCATAGGTTTTAGCTTACATTCCTTGCTTCGTTCTATTTTCACACTTCCAGAACAGCTTCTTATTTAATTCAATATTACTCTGCATTCTTTCTCCTTCTTTTATTCTCATCTGCTTCTTACTCTCCTTTACTACTTTCTTTGCATTCATCTTTTTCTCTTTGTAGATTTCTTTTTATATTTTAAAACACTCTTTTCACAAATTGGGGTAGACTACGTAATGTAAACGAAGGAATTTTAACTATGTAATTTGTGTCATAAAAGTATAAAACAATTTTATAATTTGTTTGGTGAAGTGAATTTTTTTAATGTGGTAAATAATATTTGCTTCTTGTATTAGTTTTACTGATTTTTATAGCAACTTCACTATAAAAAGATTTTAAACCACTATTTCTTGGGCTAGTCTGATATTTGTAATACTTTAATCTAAAATTATAGTGGGATATTCATGTGGAAGGATGATTTTAAAGTTGTAAAATAAACATCTAGTATAAATATTTATATTTAATAAAAGCACCAGAGCAAAATAATATTTTAACATCTCTATTTGACAACACATAGATAATTTATGCTTTGTATATTATACCTATGATAAAATTGAAAATCTAAGTTTGTCTAGTTTTATAGACTTCTTCCCTTAGCTATTTAACAAATTACTTCCTAGCTATTCACTGATACCAAAATAAAAATATAGCGATTTAAGCTTGATAAATATATAAATATATTTGTTTTAAATTTTACAAGGTAGATAATCTCATCATAGGAAATACATATATTTAATTTAACATCATAAATAATTATTGGGATAATATAAAACCATAAAAAATAGGAATAATTAAATATATCAAACTTGTATTTTATGTAATTACTGTTTCAATATGAACTTCCAAGTATACTTTAGTGGGCAATATACATTTATCATTAATTATATATTGTTTTACTTAAATTAAGTAGAGTGTAGACTATGACAAATGCCATTAGCTTATAAGCTTACAAATTGCTATACAAATTAAAATCTAGTGTACACCAATATTAAACTTCATTCTTTGTTCTCAAAATTATAACAAAGGGAATGACAAAAAAGTTAACAGCTTAATCGACCAAATTGAAAGAGAGAGAAAAAAACCTTACAAAATCAACTTTCCTCCACGGTTTGGATTCAAAAAGAGAAGAAATATAATACCGAAGAGAAAATTATTTAAAAAATATTTCCAATAACTTAAGCACAAATCCTTACAAAATCAATTACCCATCACAGAATTCTTGAAAAAATATAAATAAAAATTCATTTGAAACTCTAAGGAAAGGAAGATTTTTTAATAATCAACAACATTCTTCAATTTTTATTAAATAATTTTAAAAGATTATTGGAATATTTGGTTTGACACCTCTAACCCGTATAGGCTGGCACGTAAACAGGAGAGTCAATCTTTACTTGCCTGATTTACCAGTGACATAATGTCAGGAGTTCTCAGCCCTACCATGTGTACTGAGATATTGTACCCTCAATTGTTTCCTACGAAGGTTGTAAGACCAACAAAACCTTTAAAAATGTGTAATATTTTTTAGACTCGTTAGATTATTATTGAATACCCCAAAACAATTTTACATGGCCATTTAAATCTATACTATAAACCTTATATTTTTAAAATCTTCAAATATTTTGTTAATATTTCTTAATAACATGTTTATCAGAAGTTATACAAATATTATTTTATGTTTGTCCTAAATAATATATGTTAATATATTTTAAACGTACCTCCTTATAGCGTTCCATGACCGGTAGAGATCATATAGCAGGTTGAGAAGAAGCACAGTGATACCGGTCTCTTTGGCCAACATAGACACACCACCCAGGATTATGCTTAGCCATACATTATCTAAAGGCTCACTGCCTCTTCTGAAAACACAATAAGATAATATTTTAAAAGTGTACTTTTAATTTATCCTTTAAAAATCTATAATGAATATCAGCAGCCCATATTTTGTGCACCACTTCATTCACAAAGGATTTCTTTTAAATTTATTTGCAATAGTAGTTTAATGATGAGATAGGTAAAGTATTAAATCAAATGTAACCACTTTAGCGTAAAACAAGATTAAGCAATTTAAGAAAATAAATCTCAGAACAACCTGTTAGTTTACAAAAAATGATCTTCTCGCTACCATTGGGGCAGACTAGATAATATTGACATACAATCTGATTGATCACTAATGCAGCTTGCAACCTAACTCAAAGCATCCTTATAAGAAAAGTACGTTTGAAAGGAGCATACCAGAGATAGCCATATATGAATATGGAAACACAATGTAAGGAAGAGGATAACAAATGAAGGGAAGTACATTGCGCCTGATTGGGGTTCGAACACCAAATTATAAATTCACATTCAACATTGAAAAGACTTGACTCTTGCAGTTATACACTAAAAAATATAAAAATGACATTATTAATTCCTTATGTACAGCGAAAAAATTGAACTATTTATTATTATTCATGTAATAAATATTTATACAAATTCGTTGTACAAGCTAAAATTTATTAATAAACAAAAATATATTTATTAGGCCCTTTAAAATATCTTCTGGGAATATGTTTGGACCAAGGTAAGGGATTTTAAGTGGGATATCGAGGGATAATATTAATACTAGCTTTTGGCTGGAGCAAATTGTTTGTTAGACAGCTTCCAGTACATTAGATGTTATAGCAGCCTGTCCTCTTGAAACGGAATCAGGGCACATTATTTGTGGATAAAACTCTGAAGCTTTATTAGAAAGGATGATTAAGATAAAATATAGTATTAATATATTTTAATAATGGCAAAATTTTGGGAAACTTTAGCCTAGCCTTAATATTACTAATAATTCCCACGTGTTAGTAGATTAGACGTACCAAGCACTCGATAATTATTTTTTTATATGTATCATTTAACTAATAAATATTTATTCAATATAATTTATTATTTTTAGAGTTATTTTGATTTTTTTTTTGTAAAACTAACAAAGCTCGCAACTTCATGAGAAGTCAGTGTACGTGACAATAACAGTTTTCAAAGTTTACTAAACCACAAACTGGTGAAAGTTTTAAGAGGCACTTTCTCATGTGATCAATCTTCCACAGTTGACTTCACTGAGAAATGCGAACTAGGAATTTGTAAGTCAACTTCAGAAGAAAGGAAAAGAAGCTAGTAACAAAAGTTCACCTTTTGTTTCATTAAACTTCTAGATATTGAGGGATAATTTCTCTCCTTTACTTTGTTACTGTGCCTTAAAACTCAAAGTGATAATATTAACTATTTAATTTAACTTAAAGGGAATGGTGAAGCGAATAGAATTAAATTAGTAGATTTTTTTTTAAGTAGAATGTAAAATCATTAAATGAAAAACAAGGCTTTAACTATGCCGGCAAAAGTTAAGACCTAGTTTACAACAGAGTCAGATTAAAAAAAAACAGGACGCAGCCCAGGTAGCCTATTTTTTGGAAAGATTAGCCAGTACCATTGTTCAGGAAACATCGGAATGTATTATTTGTACATCCCTTTTATGGAAGCTCTTTCCATGTCCCGATGAATTGAGGTGATGATGATAGTTAATATAAGGGTGTGGAACCAATGGAAACTCTTAAACGTAACGCCTAACTAACCAGACCCCGGTGAAAATGGGGATAATTTCCCCTTCAGGAAAATTACCAATGGTACCAGCCAGGAATCGATCCCAGGATCCTTGGGTTCGTAGTCAGGTGTACTGACTACTATGACATGGGGCCGGTTACGGTCGATATAAACATTATTAAAAATAGACTTGATTTGAGTGTTGCCATACAAATATTGTGCTATCATAACTTATTTATAAGCTCACAGACCATAGGTTCCAATAGGCCTTAAGAAAAAAAAAACTAATATCTGATTTAACCCACTTAACTTTTCATCCAAATATAAGCCTACTTTAACAGTGGCATGTATCCAGATCCATAAACATTTATTGGAAATGTCTAAATTAGGGATTGCTATATTGAATCACTCTAATCTTGATGGATATTTAAAAAGAATCAAAATGTCACATTACCACCGAACAAATTTATTTAATTGTTTGGTTAGATTTTAATAGGTACTATGCTGATTGTAGGTTATTTAATTCAACATTATTCTAGGGTAATCCTAACAACCAGGCTCTAGAACATTACAGTACCTCTTAATTGAAGATGGATTCACATTTGAAAAAGAATTAGAATATTTTTTGTTGATTTAGGAGGCCATGGTGGTTCAGTATGTGGGGGACTTTCTAAAGACTAGTGATTATTGCACTGATTATCACGTTAAGTAAATAATTTATTAATAAATATTTATTTGACATAATACCTCTAATTTTAATAATATTAATTTATAACCCGTTTAAACAAAAAAAGAAATTGGCAACAATGTTTATCTAGGAATTTTTGTAAGTAATGTAACAAGATAAATTTTAACCATAGTATTTATAGTAACCATAGTATATGTGTGTGTATATTATGAGACATATAAACACAAATATAAGATGGCTATTTTCAACATTTTAACTGTTAAAACTTTATTTTAATTAATACAATAACTGATTCCTTATTAAAAATCAATAGATATTTTTGCTTTTTATTTTTATAGTTCGTCCTGCTTTAATTTATAATAGGTTAACAATATTTGGTAATTGTTTCAATTGAAATAATGAAACCCTCCTTCGTTTAACCTGTTCCGTATCAAGATTACCTTGCATTATTCCATTATGGTAGAGCTTATAAGATAGTGAGTGGTATGGTATAATCCGTCAAGGAAATACTTCTTTATACATACTTCTTTCAAACCAAAGGCATATGGTTAATTATAAATGAAAATGTAAAATTTATTATCGTCTGGTTAAATTTGTTACTACAAATATCATAGAGAATTACAAACATACTAAACAATTTTAGATTTAAATTATTTTCCCTCCAAAAGTGTCCTTTCAAACAATAATATTCATTAAGTAAGCTCCAGACGATTTTGTGATCAAATCATGTTTTAAGTTTGACGCAATTAAAGAACAAGAAAGAAGATGACGCAGTCTTTACATCAAATTTCGCCCTTAATCGAGTTAGAAGGAAGGAAACTTTAATTTGCTTAATAGAGTGTAAAGCCTTCCCCTTTAGCATTTTCACGATTCTTGACGCTTTTTTGTATATTAAAAATTACTTTAGAAGAGCCGATTTAATAACAAAGTGGCGAATGATTAAAACAAATGAAAGGAGTAACGTCTATTTTTATCTTTCTAAATTATAAACATGTGGTCATATTTAAAATATTTTTTAATACGTTCTTATTCACTTATAGGTAGTAAAATGTGCATTAAAATATGCTAAAATATTTTTAGATATTTTGTAGAGTGAATTTTATGATTCTACCTGTTTATATGATGTGTATTTTCTCTTCTTGAAATAATTATTTACTACTTTTACAAACAAACATAGCTCAATTAAAATATAATATTATATTGTTATCAATTTGTACCTAGTTGTTTTTAAAATTTAGGGTACATTAATACAGCTAGGTAGCGAGATATTTAATAAGCATTTACCCAAAACTCTGGTCACGCAGTCTGAGCCGGTGACGGGAAGCCTTAGGTACGATTCTCAGCAAGGGTACACTATAAATTAATTTCCTTATATTATCTATCCATGGGGTTAACCGATTCCTTCTCCTTCTATTAAGTTACCCATATGATCCCCTAACCCTTACACTATGTCGTTAGTAGCTATTACGTTGAACTTGATGAAATATATGGTACAACAATATCGTACAAACATTATCATATTGTGTATTTTAGCTTAGAACAACATTTTCAAAAATATATTTTTAGTAAGCTATCCTTTAATAAGTATACCACAGAAAAACAAATACATTATCTTGTTAATCATCTCTTTTTATGCATAACTTTTAAAACAAGTTTTTAAAACAATTTTAGTAGATTTCAAATTTTTAAAAATCGCCTTTTTGTAAAAATCCTTAAATTATTATAAATTTTAAGGCTAAGGTCAAAATCAAAAATACATTCTGAGATATAGCCATAAAATATCTTAATATAAGACTTGAACCAAATCCATAAAAATGTTTCAGATCTGTGACCAGGGATAGAAATAATTTTAACATACAATTTGTTTGGGTTCGGGGGCACATTAAATTTAAATGTTCATTATAATCTTGAGAACAAAATTATCATCATTACAATACTTTCTCTTTATATTAGAATGTAATAAGTCGTAAATATGTATCCATCCCGATAAACGCCTAAATGACAATGAACTTTATAAAGTAGTTAGACTTTCAATAAGATAATATGTATGTACCCACAACAATGGCTGAATGGTCTAAGACGCCTCTCCCGCAATAAAGTAGCCTGCTGGAAACAGGGAGATAGTGGTTTGAATCTCATTTAGGTTAAATTAGGGTTATTTTTTCATAAACACTATAGTTTCCCTCTTAAACCTTCCTTCAAAGGAGAATTTCATTTACTCTACATTCTACATTAATCAATCTCAACCCTAATTAGTGTATATATGATGATAGTTAGAAACGATTCACAAATATATATATTTAAATGAATGTTAGAAAGGATATATTGCTTTGACCCTTCAAGCTATCACATCTTGGTGTTGTAGTTCATACTGCGACTTCAGTTAAAATCCTAGTGGCGTCCTAACTTAATCTTCACGTTAAAGGCTATTAAATTGAGTGTGTACAGTCATTAGCGCTATTATTATTTTCTATTCCACGTCTTACCAACCTTGCGGACAAAAGGCATTTAATTACCTAAATGAGTAAATTAATAAGGTTGAACTTAGATAAATTTATCCTCATTAACGTGAAAAAAAAAGTAGGAAACCTTTTAGGAAAAAACAGCCTAAGCACATCCAACCGGCATTTAAGCACCAACCTCTCTGTCACCAGCTAGCTAGACAAAATGAGCCTGACATCACATCCGTAACTCCACCGGTGCCAGTACTTTAAATAAGCCTACTTACCCACTTCGTTGGCAGTATGGCCTAACGTGCTATTCTTGCAGTACTAGACAGACAATGACTGGAAGATCGAGGTTATAATCTTGTTCGGGTGCACATAGGGTGGGTTTTTTAAAACTATTTCCCACTATCCCTCCACGCAAATGCGGGTACACTGTCTTTTAATTATAACCGTATTCATCCCTTAAACCATTAGCGTAATTAAGACAAAAGCGCATAAACCAAACGGGTAGTAAGACGTGGTGCTAAGAAAATAAATAATAAATAATCCTATTTGCTTCTTTTTGTTTATTTAAATTTATTTTCTATCGCTGCTTAGACTACTAATCAATTATACTAGCCGATTTAGGGCAAAAGTATAATTGAAGTAATTGAAGCAAACATTAAGACTAATACTTAGTATTAAGGTTCACATTTTATAATAGATAAAAATTAAATTTTGAGAACATTCAAGGCAGGATGCCAGGACATTTAAGACTTGACTTGACCGTACTGGTAAACTGTTCCTTCCTTCTCACTATTATTTTTGACCAACCACACAAAACATAATATAATGAACGAAATGTCCTGTAAAGGTAAGTTTGATAATGAATTGGTGGAAACAATTCTTCATTACAGTCCTTCTGAGCATTGCTGGCATCGGCAAAAACCCACAACCCGCCCCCTTGAACATTCGGTCGAGAATTAAGACTTAGCATCTGAAATCTGAATCAAGAACTGTGGCAGAAACCTAACTATAGCGGTTACTTTTGTGTCGTGAGTCTTTTAAAATAAGTAATTAGAGTTCCGGTCCATCACGTGGTCGATATAAAGTATGGCATTTCGGTGCAGGTGGCTGTACTTGGAAACCATGTTCACGTGTTAGTAGATAACCTAAAGGAAGGGTAGACAACATAATGGTCCTACAGAACCTACGGTGGCGTTACACGGACACCCTGAAATATAGCTGCCCAATGGAGTGCAACTTGCCTATTATTAACTACCTTTGATGCCATGTAAGTGTAGAACGTGCTATGTCCATCTCGTAGTAGAAATATCACGTGCTCACTGCCTTGTAAACTCTGATTTATATATTTGGTGTATTGTATGGATAGGGCGGATATGTGTAGCGGGAAGGGAATAGAAGGGGGTAGTATAGTTTATTTATTGTGTGGCAAAACAAAACAAATATTTTATCATATATTTGAAAAATGTGTTTCGGAAAAGGATTCAAACCTCGTTATTTTGGCTATCGTCCAAAGGTCCAGTTCTCAAATCCCTGCTCAAAAAACATACTATCAGAACCTAAATGAATAATTATATATATATATATCCCCACATCTGGAAAAAGTTCCTATTAATACTTTCACGTATTCATACGTCAAGTAATAATATTTGTAACTGTCACTTTTGATAGTTAGTTTTAATACCTATAAATTAACACTAATATAATAATATAGTAAAATATTATAATTTTTTACAGAAAATATATTTGTATTTCTAGAGGTGTTCCAAATGTCCCTTCGTAAGAGAACCCATATTATAGTTAAGCTGCTTTCTTAAGAGTGTCGTCTACTTGAATATAAATACAATACTGACATTATGGTATTTCTTATAGGAATAGTATTTATGGAACTTCAAATTTCTGAAGCAAAATTTTGGCTTTTTTTTAAATATTTATATATTGAATACTTAAATAGAACTGAAAATTTGCTGTCAAAAGTTTAAAAAAATAGACTAGCTTTATCTTTCTGTACAGTTTTTTTTAAATTATATAGTTATATTTCAATGCTATAGAAACATGTTGATATATTTCATCTTAATTATGGCATACACCACTTTTTATAACAAGTACAAAAATGTGGGATTTTTTTAAACTTTTCAATTTGTATCAGCACTTTAGTAAACGGCCATCTTAATATTTGATATCCTTGCGAGTGGAGGCTGTAAGGATGTTGTAGTTTATATAATAAAACTATGTTAATCGATTTATAAATAAAAATGTATATAACTAGTTTTATAAATTTTTAATATGAAGTTCTGAGGGCTGTGTAAACTATTAAATAATATTAACCTTGTTAAGATTTTAAAATTGATTTAGGACAACCTATAATATAATTTAGGTATCAAATATATTTGATGATAGAACTGCCAATTTAAAAATCTATACTTCCTTTCACTTTCTACTTTTCCATTATTTTATTTTAATCTCAAATTACAAACACCGTTAAGAAACTATATAAGAATAATTTACATTAATTTATTATTATTTATTAAATTAAACATAAATACAAAAATTAATATATTTGTTAAATATCAGGATCATAATAATTATTAAATTAAAATCAATCTTTCGTTAAAGAGATATTAGTACGTTAACAATCCATTCCGCGATAGCATAGATTTCACAGTTTCAAAGTAACAGGTCTTGGTAATTTAATAAAAATTCTTAATCAAAATGGAATATAAACGCATCAAATCTAAATTTGTTGAATTATTATGAAAGTTTAACTTCCACAATATTGGAAAATACGCGTTTAAATAAAATTGAACCAATAAACTTTATTCTATTATTATTTATCAAATTAATTCTTTATTAATATTTTTGTGTATGTAATATAGTTTTAGTAGAGATTTTATTATAAATACAAATTTGACCAATTTTACCTAGCTAACGTTGTTTTACAACTGTAATTATTACGTTAATGACACATTTTTAACCAAATGAGACATTAAGTGTACACTAAAAGTACTGTACATATTTTAATATATCAAGTGATTTTTTAATTCATTGAAAAAATAAAGTTATTTTCCCAATAATATAACAGAGTATTTAGTGATTATGCCAGTTATAGTGTTTTTATAATAATAGTCAATTATTATAGAAAGGAGAGCCAAATTCTTCCAATAGGTTTAACTGAGAACAAAGCCTACGAACGATAATTATGTAAAAAGACATTCAGATCAAAGATGTCTGGTAGGCATATATTAAGTAATAATATTTAAGTAGAATATTTTTCAACTAATATAGTTTATAAATACAGCCATATAATAAATATATGATATTAAGAAATCTATTTTCTTCTACACATTAAAACTACTTCTGTTCAAATATGTTTGAGTCTTTGTGGAAATTTACAGCACACATCTGCCTTTTGCTGTGAGTAAACCTAAGAGAAAAGTTTCCCCGACTTAACTGCTAGAATGTTTCTCTTTATTTCAAATTTAGTACATTGCCTTTTGTTTTCTTCCGCTTCCAAGCACTAAAAGTCGTATTTTATGCAAGGAAGAAAAATCAACAAAAGACCAAACGCAAATATCAAACAGTTAATCTCCCCCTAAGGAGTCATCTGAAAAACATGTGAAAATGTGAGAATATTCAAGCTAGGAATGAAAATAGAATAATATGTGATATCAAACGACAAAATTATGATGTGTAAAAAAGTTTAAAAGAAGAACAACGGTTTTAGGAGTAGATTTATAACTTAAATCCCATTATTTCTAATAAACAAGGTTTATTAAAATAAAAGATAAATCATGAGAGTGGATATTTTCTTATAAAATATAGTGTTTTATAGTTTATAAGAAAATTTCCTAAAATTGTTTGGAAGTAAAATTAAATGATTTTTCTCTCTGAAATACAAATATACAGTATTTTTATTCATGTAAACACTCCCCAAATATACATTTTCAAAAAATCCATTAATGCCATTAAAGAAAGTTGAATCAAAAAATAAGCCATTCGTAAATTTGTCTTAATTTTAGCGCTAGAATATTAATCACGATTTAATTTCTAAATTATGGCCACACAACATCTAAATATAAAATTTTAAAGAAATTTGTTAAACCATTTCAGCTGTAGCTTCATATACAGAGAGACAGGATTGTAACAATCCCTTTTTTGAGTTTGGGGGTATTTAAACGTCAAGCTTCATCATAATCTCTACGACGAAAATTTAAACTTACTATAATTTTATATACTATAATTTAAATCAAAAGAGTAAAAATAAATGTGCCATTCTATTTGTTCACTTGATATTTATAAACGTCTATAGATATATTGATTTTAAATTATTATATTATCAGATGCACAAAACGAACAATCCGTGCTTTTATGATTTACATATAGTTAATAAAGATCCACACATCTTCTTAAGTAAATAAATTTGGGAGGATAACATTATTTTCTTTAAAATTATTCATGCAAATTTTCACCTTTATCGAACAAGAAGTTATTGATTGGTGAGGGATCAAACCTTAGAGAGGTTTTATTTTCGTCAGCAGAGTTTGTCTGTATATTTATTTAATTCGCCTAAAATTATAACCAGGTAGAAAATCGTAAAAATCTATTCTATTGATTGTCTTTAAACTACAAACTTATTGTAAATCCCAAAGATAATTAAGAATTTTTTATTTTTGTAAAAATCTATAGCTCGATATCTTTACATTAGAAATCTTAACCAAATTTGTATAATATCGGGGACGCTACCATATTAACGCCAATTTATTATAGTCATCGATTAACGTAAATTATATATGAGTTTATTTTAAACCAAATATTGTAGAAACCCCATTCTGAGGCACCCCTGGTTTCATATTGGAACGTAATTTCATTTTAGTATACCTTTTACATTCTCCCAATTATATCGGGAACAACACAATACAAAATTGTAGCCTTGGATTTTTTTTAATGTATGAAATTAGAGCCACCGAAATATGCTGGAAATATAAGGGGATTTTAAATACAATGGGCATGCAAGCTTAATAATTATCAGGGCTTAGTAGAGATTATATCAGACGTTCAGTAATTTATTGAAAATCCCGAGTGCGAAAAATGTTTTCCCTTGATGTTGAGTAATATGTAGAATAGGAAATCATTAGGAAGGGCCTTTTAGAAAAAAGGAAACATGTTTTATTTATGATCAACATTGAAAACATTTCACCTTATTATTGGTAAAGGTTGAGTAGGGATATTACTATTATCAAAAGTAACAACTGCCGATCCCATGACCTATCTTATGGATAGTTAAAAATTATCATAGTAGCTTATGTAAATAAAGGATAATTTCTATCTGAATCTGACTGTTGCTAGTTTTAGGTTTATTTGTGTGCTTATGTGTTTATCTTAAAGTTTTGAATTGAAGCTATCTTATTTTATCTACCTTTCAATGTAAGTTTTAGCTATACGCATATATATTAAATAAGTTAAAGAGGAAAACATAGGAAATGTAAAATTTAGCAAAAATGTAACCTCATTTGCATATCATTATATTGAGTAGATATTTAGAAATAATCCTACTTCGTAAACCCCCATGGGATTCGAACACTGACCTGTATATAATCAGAGAACCAAATTAGTGACCATCGATTCCGGTTTGAAGCTAAATAAATATCAATTAAACTTGAAACCAGTATAATTAATATTGTAGATATCTAGTGCAACCATTTATTTTGTACTATGCATCATAATATCTGTCCAGGATATCAATCTATTTACACTGATGAATTAAGTACATATATACCTAATCACGCCGTTTTCTTATGGAGTAGGAGAGTAACTGCATATAGGATGGGTAAAAGATCATTTTATTGTGACTATATTACATTTTGTGGGTAATAGTGTAAATACATTTAAGAAAAAAAAATCGTTGAAACATTAATCTGATATTTAAACCCCTAAATACCCATACTCAGTCTAATGCGTGAATGACGTCTGAAACCATATTTTGCCTACTGACTCAGATTTTTAATGTAGCCAATATATGTTTTAACATATCTGATTTTTGTTTCAAGACCTAAAGTTTTTCCTAAAATTTTTATATTTTACTAATATACTATTTATAAATTTTTTACACTACGTGGCAACTGAAGGGAAAATATAATTCCAGAAATAATACTATTTATACTACAAATTTGCCTGATTGCCAAAAGGAATGCTGACAAGACATTCTGGCCGTCAGCACTTGTGTCTCATTGTTTACTCACCCATAAAAACACGTCGCTATAATCGTTGTCACTTGGAATTCTCAACATTACAATGTTAAAATAAACAAACAACCCAATTTAGGGCACATCGATTACAGAGATACATATTTTTCCTACCCTCTGATCATGCCTCTCATGCAAATAATAGCTTCATGAAGAATGTTTTATAGTAAAAATTTTGAAGAATGTATATGTATACTAACATGAAACATCCTTAATGTTTCAGTACCTAGACTATGTTTATGAATTAATTATGATACGTGATGGCTATCCACAGGATCAGTCTTGACAACTGAATCAAATTCAATCAAGTGAAAATGACTACTTGGAAAAGGGAATCAAACTCTGGACCTTTAGCTTTGCGTGTCAATACCGTACCACTGCTAACACATATAGACTCAATACACCAACAACTAGAGAGAAATTTCCCCATTTAAGTGACGATCAGGGGCGCACAGCTAAAGTTCCCGGGTTCTATTACCGTGTCCAAGTGGTTAATTTTACTCGCTTGCATTCATATGAACATTTTAAAAATTTAATCTAGATTTATTATATTTAATCGTGTATTATTTCTAATTAAGAATACCCTTGACTTGGCTACAGAATTTAAAGCAATGTATATTAGACGTTGACCATCATACATCCAGAGGCTTTGGTTTGTGTCCTGAAGGAGTCAAAAGTATAATATGTATGTATTAATAAATCAGGCAGGCTATGAATGGCTAGGACTTTTGTAAACTTAAGGTGCCTTATGATCTTCACAATAGATATTACTTTAGGGTCTAGTTTAGAATAAACATTAAGTCATATTTTCACTTAAAGGGCTTTTTTTAGAATATAAAAACAATTGTTTGCAGCTAAAATTCGTATAATATAACTATTAAATTACTGTTATTATTTTTACGTATTGTTATTATCTATCAAAAGTGACAATTTCAAATCTCTTGACTTAAAACACTAATAGGCCTACGTAAATGTAAATTTAATAACTTCTCATCAATATTATGTGAACTAGACTGTATATATCTTGGTTTTACATTTATAACCATTTTATAAAACAACAAGGAAGTTATATCGGATTTTTTACTTAGATTGTCAAAAAAATTAATCTCATCTGACAGCCTCAAAAGACTACTGAATAGATTAAAAAGTAATCATATGCCAAACCATGTGTCGTGCAGCTGTTGTTTTCAGTTTTGATATGTATATAGCTTTCACCACTGTTCACGCGGGAATAGGAGTAAGTCTCATTTTGTTTGGTTTTCAGGGGTTTGGGGGGTATTGGTTCAAGCGCCAGCTGGTTGTACTGAGTGTTTTTTTCCTAAATAGCTAATCATTCTTCTTTCACGTAAATGTGGATACATTTCCTACAAAGTCAGGTGCACTCCTAATTTATTATTGTAAATATTTGGATAGCTCAGATGGGTAGTAAAAAGCGAACCACGTGAAAAAATAAACTATACAATAAATAAGACATAAAATAAATTTTAGAAACTAAGAATCAATACATTTTCTTCAGATGAATCTTTATTTGAAAAACTAGTATACAATATTATTATTTACATCATTAATCAGACTTTAAAGAAAATCGAGGAGGCAACTTCAAAAAACTACAAGTTTTCAAAAATCATACATCAGTAAAATACACTTAGGCTATATAAATATACTTTTTATATAAACATACATATACACTTATGGATTATGTAAAACATTCCACAAACTCCCATTTTTTTACAATATTCTTAAAGCCATTTTTGAAAAATAATAATTTTTTAAAAATAAATAAAAATAAAATCATGATTGGTTAAAGTTACCTCCTAAATACAAGAGTATATAGCCCTATTTATAATGTAAGACATTCCTACGATAAATATTTTGAGTAAAATTGTTCTAATCATTTTAAAACACTTTTGGATTTTTAAAACTCAGTCATAGATCAACTAGCCTCAACTTTAGATTATTATTATGTTTATTATTATTATTAGCACCGCGTCTTACTACCCGCTCGGGTTATACGCACTTACGCTTATGTGCAATGGTAGGGTGATTGTGAGATGAAATGGAGGACCTACAGATTAACGAGGAATCCGAACCACGGTGGAGGCCTGGCATTCCTCACATTCACAAGTTGTGATTAATACACGTCTTGTCAGAGATGAAGGAAGGGTTTGGCAATCAGATAAATCTGTGCCGGAACCGAGGATTGAACCCCGGACCCCCAGCTCAGAAGTTGGACACCTTACCCCTAGAATACCAGGTCACCTCTTAACTTTAGAGCTAGAATAAAAAATCACGATTATGACTTGAGGCATGACCATATAACATCTGAACCTGAGGTTAGAATTAAATCCATGAAACTTTTTGGATAAATAACAGAGAGGTAGAAGAACATCACTTTTTTTCATCCGGGGCACATTAAAGGTCAAGAAAAAAAAGTATACACAGGGTGTTCCGAAATTCATAGCCCAAACTGCAAATATAGCTTGTTTGAACCAAAAGTAGTACAAAATCACTGTACACTTACATCCGAAAAACTATGCTAATATCATTAAATTGTGTACAAAGTTTCAGCAAACAGCGCCGGGAGAGCCAAGCTGTAAAGCACGTGTGTACAAGTTGCATAGGAATTAGGTGCGCAGTACTGCACATGTAATAATGGTGAACAATTTATGTGTTGTAGGACCGTTAATTATGAGCCTCAGAACGTATTCACAATTTTAGATGGACTGGTGTGTTATTTACTATTAATGGTGGTATGCTATGATGCCGTGCTCCAAGGTATTAAGGTTTGTGGTACCATGCGCCTAACTCTTATGCAACTTGTTGTACACGTATGCTTGCACAGATTTGATCTCCAGGTGCTGTACGCCGATATATTGAAAACAATTTAATGGTATTAGCATATAAATTTCCGATGTAAGTGTATAGGGATTTTGTACTACTTTTGTTTCAAACAAACTGTATGTGCAGTTTGGGCTATGAGTTTCCGAAAATTCTATATACAGTATATATCCCAAGAACATATTTTCACTTATGGAATACTCTCAAAATATGATAAGGTGGAGCGTTATATTTTAATATGTTTCTACAATAAAATTAAGTAGTGACTAATCTTTCTTATTACTTTGATCAGGATAGTATGTGATCATATTACACTTACTATGACAAACTAAAGTTAGATATTTCCATTTCAGATGGTTCTGGGATTCAACCCTTTTAGCGGGGCGGGGTTTTCACCCAATAATCTTACCCGTACATGACCCGTTTTATCTCCTCCAACTCAAAACGGACCGCAGTCGTATAAAACACGGCTTGTTTATTTATGACTAGCCATAGCGTTTTAGTATGCATAACCTCAGCACAAGAAACAAGGTGGTTTGGCTCGGTGATGGAGTATTACTGCGTGATAAAAGTTATTAAAACTTGTTATTTTACCCACCCTTAAATCTCTACTACACCTTCTTAAGCCATACTTCATCGCAGTTGAGTTTTTATTTTAATTTTTCAGGAAAGAAATACGCTTACGCAACTTATTTCGGTGTAAAAACGAGAAATTAAGAGATAATTTTCCAATTATCCTTTTAAAGAAATGAGTTTGAACAGTTCATAGATAATTATTTATAATCCTTAACTGTGATCGAGTCATCAATGATAAAGATACCAGGGCCTTAATTGTGGTCATGTGTACTGATTTAAAAATTTTCTAAATATTTTTCCACTCAAATGCAGATATTTTTCAAATAAATTCAGACTTTTTCCTAACTTACACACCAGCGCGCTAGTGCTAGAGTATTGATTTCCAAACTATTTATCTATAACGTATTTACCTATTCTATTAAGTCATTTGCTACTTATATCTATCACTTAAATCAATGATGAATAAAAAGTAAAAAAAAAAAAAAATTTTTTTAAATTATTACAAAATTAAAACAGTGTTAATGATTTATTGCGCTTCGCTGATATATTTCAATTTGTATTAAAAAGATAAAAATTTGAAAAACAAAACTCTTACGAACATTCTTATAAGGGTGCCCCTAGATACTAAATCACCTTCAAAATGGTGCAGTGAGTCTAAAAACGTTTAGAAACCCTATCTTATAGGAGTATAGTGAACGAATTTTACAGTAAATTCATATGTTCATAACCCAGATGATGAGATGTAATGACCATAAAACATATATAGCGGTAATTCATTCGTATCATCAAGGGTTAAAATGATATCCCTATTATAAACGATCAATGACCCGCCTCGGTGGCGTAGTTGGCTAACGCGCTAGTCGTGTTCAGCTCGACCGCCGAGGATGGGGAGATCGAGGTTCGAATCTCGGTCGGGTGAACTGGGGGTGGTTTTTCCTAAATGGTTTTCCACTCTCCCTCCACGCAAATGCGGGTTCACTTCCTCTAAATTCAACCCTCCCAATTCCTAATCCATTAGAGTAATTAGTACTTAAGCGTATAACCCGAACGGGTAGTAAGACGCGGTGCTAAATATTATTATTATTATTATAATAAGTGANATTAGAGTAATTAGTACTTAAGCGTATAACCCGAACGGGTAGTAAGACGCGGTGCTAAATATTATTATTATTATTATAATAAGTGATCAATACAAAAATGTGTTTACGGATTAGAGTATTAGCGCATGAAAGAAGAATACCTGCACACGTGATCACGTGGCATAAGAAGGAGATATTTAGGTCTTGAAACTCGGCCTAGTATATAGAGAGTATTTATCTACGTATCGTTTTACCCCTTCCACATAAATACAGATGTATGTTATCTAAGCTATTCTCCTAATTCTTACACCTTGGATTTATTGCTTATTAATTTTAATGTTAAACCTAGGCTACAAATATAAGCAAAACATATATCAAAATATATTCTTACTACTAGGAAAGTGTATAGACTTAGGCCATATTCAACTATGTTAATCATACGGCCATCTTAGAACTAGAATAATATATATATATATATATATAAATATATATATATATATTTGAAAGAATACAATTTAGTCAGATAATCAGATAATAAAAGATATTTTGAACCATATTCTTGTGTAAAATCACTGAAATAAAATCTATATAGTTAATAAAATGAAAGATCAATTAGGGGTGTGCCATTATGCAAATCTCACTTCGAGTCAAGTTCGAGTCGATTTGAATGATTACGAGTTTTTTTTAGAGTTTGAGTAATATAGAACATTATTTGTACAGTAAGTATTTTAAGTTGAATATCTGGAATAAATTCATGCACACGCCATAAATAAGTACACTTTTTTTTTAGAATGATATTTATTTTGTAAGTTATTTATAGTAACACAAACATAAATTTTTAAATAAATCTAATAAAATTGTACAGTGTTTTAATCAGACAAAAGGAAATATTGGGGGAATTTATTTGTTATGAAAGTATATTTTTAAATGGAATCAAATTAATCAAAATAGAAATTTGTGAGAAAAATATTGAAAATTCCAAGTCCTTAATGTTTGGGATTTTTGTTTTAATCTTTGAGCTGCGTTTAAATAGTTATTAAAACTCGACTATAACTCGAATTTTCGGGTACTCGTGCACCCTTAATATTTATTAATTTAAAAATGTAATATATGCATATATATATATATATATATATAATTTACGTTAATCATCGAGTGTGTGTACCTAATTATGATAGTGTTTCTGCTGTCCTACAAAAAAAGTTGTAGAGGTCTCTAAAAAAAAAGCCCTTAGCTGTAGATTTGAACAAAATTTACAGAATTTCTTATGGTCCGGGGTTAAATCCTCGATCCCGGCACAGGTTCATCTGATTGCCAAACCCTTCCTTCACCTCTGACAAGACGTGTATTAATCACAACTTGTGAATGTGTGTAGTGCCAGGCCTCCATCGTGGTTCGGATCCCACGTTAAACTGTAGGTCCTTCATTCATATTAGCGTAAGTGCAAATAACCTGAACGGGTAGTAATACGCTGTGTTAATAATAATAATAATAATAATAATAATATATCTATATTTTTTATTGTATTTTAGTCAGGTTACTTTTTACATTTTGCAACACAACTTGAAACAATAAAGTATAAATATATATATACATATATATATATATATATGTAATTTAGGAGAACAAAGCTACATTTTATTGATTCCAGTAAACTCAATTAGTATAAGTTTGACTTATTTTAGTACATTCCATATGTTTCAGAGAACCATGGTCTATATAGTATATACCAGCGGTTCTTAAATTGGGGTACGTGGGCACCGTTCAGGGGGTAAACAAGCAGCTCTCAAGGGAAAGTTGGAAAAATAACAAGGGGCTTCTGGAAAACCCCAATTATTGGCAGTTACCGTTGTCTAGTTATTTTCACCCTTCTTTTTTCCTTATTTGCTCTCGGCTGGAGACAGATTTTTGAGAATTTTCAACCCTCTACCTGGCACCTTTAACATTAGCAGTTTATGATGCCTTTCTCAACAACATAATATCTCTACGAAAGTGGTTTTTCATCCATGGTGTACCTAAAAAATAAGTACCGCAATAGGCTACAATTTGAGATTCATAATATATCAGTTCTAGAATTACATTAAACAAATTGATTTGAAAATATATTGTTTAGGTTTATTTTTTTCTTTACTTTTGAAAAGATTTGTGATGAAAATGTGTAAGACTTTTCTACAGACTTTTTACAGCAAAATTATATATTTTTTTAACTGATCATAACGATTTTCAATAAGAGATAATGTTAAGGCATTAACATTAGAATTATCTCTAAATATCTTTTTTACATTTGAAATATTCTGAATACGGAGACTTTTTCCCAATAGAATAAATAGATCAACAATTTACCATGTGGTCATATTTTTTAAAGCCTTTCATTTGATTTTTTTTATCTTGGGGTACATTAAACTTTTAGTCATGGCCAAGGGGTACAATCTAAATAAAGTTTGAGAACCGCTGGTACATACCATCATGCTAGCCCATCATTGAGCGAGGTGGTTTTGAAAAAACCAGGCGTAATCAGTGAATATTCGTCGCTGCTGGTATTGCAGGTACATAGAATGGCACGTGATACGATCTAGGGTGTAGCGGGGGAGGTCTTGAATCTTCGTACGTAGGTACATAAAACACTGTTTTTGAAGTTTAATTTTACAAACATTTGAAGTTGTTGAATGTGTTATCGTATTGTTTAACGTGAGGGAATCCGCGGGCAAAATCCAGTATTAAACATATAACCAGGTAAACCAAACAAAATTATTGTTGTCAAGTGCCTAATATTACCATTAGTATTTTATTATTATTTTTGAAGTCAGCATATACTTATAACAGCACGATTTTAATATTGGTGCCTCCATTAATCATAATAGATGTTCTCTCAACGTCAAGTATTTTTATTTTGACAGTGTTCTATTTGTGATTCTTTTTTTCTTCTCCTACCATTCTGTTCTGTAATTCGCTATAAATAATGGATATGTATGCGTGGAGTGTGTACGTCGCGTTGGTCTGAGTAGGCAGAGTGTAACTGACAGCGAAATGTTCGCTACTCGATGATTTGTGACATGTGAAAAAGAATTGATGGTAGATTTTTTTTAGGAGTAGCAAGTCAAGTTGATACTAACATTCTGTGCAGGTGTGAAATGAGAACATCTATCACTTATCATATATGTTAATTTTTTATATAATTGTGGAAACTCTGCATTTTTTCATTTTTATTTAACACGGTGTCTTACTACCCGTTCAGGTTATACGCCTATCTACTAATTACATTAATGGTTTAAGGATTAGGAAGATTTAATTGAATTGAAGTGCCTCTGCATTTGCGTGAAAGAAGAGTGGAAAACCACTTAGAAAAACCACCATCAGTGCACTCGACCGGGGTCGAACACCGTTCTCCAACCGTAGTACAACACGAGAGTAGCTCTTAAACCATGCGGCCACCAAAGAGGGTTAAATCTCCACTTGATATAAAATATTAAATAAATTAGATTAATGAACTCAACAATAAAAAATATAATTTAAATTAAATTAATTATTTATGTATAATCAAATCTTTGAAAAACTGTCAGAACATTATTACCGAGCTACGAGCGGATGTTTATTTGAAGAGAGAAACGTACGACAAAATGGTATACACACGTAAAAAGGTTTAGGTACAGCACCTTTTCCAGGTAAAATTTCAGAATATTCCATCAAAGTGTATGATGGATCTGCTTTGGAATGTATTTTTTTTCACAAAACATATTATAAAAAAAGTATATTAACCTTCAACTTACCCGTGGTAGGCTAGAAAGGAAAGCAGAAAGAAGACACACGCCAAAACATCGGCACGCCCCACGATACCAGCCACCTGGGGAAAAAAATAAACATTTTAATTAAAGCCTAGTATTTTAACTAAATCATTGAATTCGAGATTTTTTATTTGCATTCATTATGTTTATCATCCTAGATAAATTCATTTCAACTATTTATTCAATAATTTCAACAAAGTAGGCTACCTACTTGCAATAAATTAAAGATAATTACTACGTAATTACATTCTTTAAATTGAAAAATAGCACCTGAACAATTGGTAATTATGTCGTATAAGACTATATATATAATTATATAGGTAATCACATATATACATTATTGGAAACATTTATATATTTTCATTTGGAGTCTCTAGTTCATTCCTTGGTGGGACTAGATGCTAATCATTGAAATATAGATTATATTCCCTGATTCTAAGTGATAAATTTTGCATTATTTTATAAATATCAAATAAACTTTAATATTTCAGAGTAGTTAGTAAAGAAAACATAGTTATTTTAATAAGAAACATTAATTATTAAGTTTAATACATTCATGTAGACAATTCTTTTCTTTTCAAACGAATTTGATATAAGTACTGTTTGACGTTAGATGCTTAGATATGTTATAATTCATAGTCTACATTATTCAAATGAAGAGTTTGTGTATCTCGCCTTCATGAGCTTTATGCAATATTCACCCCAAGTAGATGTCTGAGATTTAAAGATTAGTAGCCCCTATGTACGAATATGCGCACCTCGAAACCGGAATCTTTATGTTTTGATTAGATTTTTTTAAATTTATTAAAAGCCGAAAAACTAAGCAAATATTAACGCCAAGAAAAAGCTTTACTACCACGTTTAATAAAGCTGTGCAATGAGGCTGATGGTAGTCACTGTGCAAAAACATGCTTTATTTTAACTTTTTTACACTTTTTCTATTTTTACCTTTATCTTAAAAAATGTATTGAACTTATTTTTACTCTTTTTAGCATTTTTAATTATTTTTATACCTAATTAACAATTTCACCCTTAAATTATTTATCCTGGGCTAGGCTGGTTAATCAATGTAAAAATGTTAAAAATGTCCAAAAAGTACCAAAATGTCAAAAAGGTAAAAAAGGGCACCATCGAACAAAATTGATAGTAAGGGGCAAAAGTAAATATAGATAAAAAATAAATAGGGTTTAAAGGTTAAAAGCAATAAAAAAATAAAAATTGTAAAAGGATTCAAAAGAAGCAAAAGGAACAAATGGGTGAAACTGGGAAAAAGGGTAATTGATGTAAAATAAGTTTAGCGGTTTAAAAAGCGTAAAAGAGGTAGAAATGGTAAATAGGGTAAAACGTCTAATAAGGGTAAACTGGGTAAAAAGTTTAGATAGGACAATAATGGAAAAGAGACAAAAAATATATTTATTTTGTATAAAGAGAGTACAAACGTGTAAAATATGCAAAAAGGGCAAATTGGGTAAAATAAGTAAAAATTGTAAACGAAGTGAACGGGTTAAAAGAGTATACGTGGTATAGATGCGGTAAATAAAATGCTATAAAAACTTTTGATCGGATTCAATTACAGCCCTAACAACCAATTATTTATGCTGTGTCACTCCTTTTTACTTTCTCTCTATCTTATAGGTAGAGAAAGTATGGTGATCGTCAAAAAAATCGAAGTCGAGATTTTGATGA